>JAMFLL010001717.1:0-13711 GCA_027475725.1 Pythium rhizo-oryzae | reverse complement strand
CGGTGCTGGACAGCCGCGGAGGAGACGTGGACGCGCGTGGCGACGAGTGACGACAAGCCCGTTGCGGGATCGCGATCAACTGGGTGTCCGCGGATGAGTTCTCGAAGCGAAGCTGAGAGTTAGGGCTGCAGTGGCGAGACAGGATCGGACTAGGAAAACTCGCCGCTGATTGGCTGACTGAGAATGGATGGTCCGCAGTTTTACCGCAGTGGAACCGGTATATATGCGATGTGTGCAAGGTTGCAGCCTCAAGTGACCGTGCAACATGGATCATGACTAGCGATTTGCGAGCTCGCACAGTCGGTGACGGATGAAGGAGCACAGCACAGGTCTGAGTGACAAGACTCCAGAACGCATGCGGCTAACCGAACGAGTAACAGGAAAGATCCCGTGTGGCCGTCACGCAGGCGATGGAGCCAAACAAGCAGCAAAACGCCGCGGAGTCGATGGCGTAAAGTAAATGGAAGACGAACTCTTGAAACGGTTAGTGTTTAGAAATCAGGCTATCCTGGCAATCAATAGTCGAAGTCAGGCTCGAACGACGTATCGGGAGAACGATCGATGAACCGTAGTTGATCGAGAACTGCGTCAGCATGTGTGTGGTCGTTTTGGATGTGTAAGTTGCTGACTATCATTTCGATGACTTCGCCAGTGGTAAAGTTGAATTGGTGAGGCTGTACGGGGAGTCCGTCGCTTGAGCTCCACACCACGAGGTGGAGTACAGCGCGGCTTCTTTCATCACCGCTTAGCTCCGCGTGTTCTCCAACGAAGTGATCAAAGTCGTCTGCGATGTCCTCGTCAGCAAAGAAAGCATGTACGCCTCGGCCATCGCACGTGACTTCAGCTTTAACGAGGCAAAGACGAAGGCGGACGAAATCGTCTCGCCCCGGACGGCTGCAGCTGACGAAAGCCCTTATAGCATCGATAGTGGTGATGGCGGGCAGCTCTGACCAACAAAACGCCATGGAGAGAGGGGATCACGAGCGGATTTGCTGGTTGAATCAAATGTGACTACGCCAGAGTTAGCACCAAACACCTCCACGGCTTTCGTGGAGTTGGCGGGCATCCGCGGCAATCTACAAGATATATGAAGTGTAAGAGCACAAACTGTCATTCACTATCCATTTATTTCTCATCGATGGAATGCCGTTCTGTCCGTGACCAGTAACGGCACGAATAACGTTAGACGGCATGCACCTCAAATGCTGTAAAAGTTCAGTTTGACGGATGGAAAGAGGGTAAGTTTCTCGCATTTAGAGAACGGCGTTGGACAGTGCTGACGGCGCAGATGATGCCCGCACAACAAAAGTGATGGCGCCACATGAGGATCTCTGACGTTGAAGGGTAAGCACTCTGAGTGACTGATACTATTCGGCAAACGCCTTCTCTTGTTGATCTGGGGAAGGGTGGCTGGATCAAGTTCTTCTAGAGGGTAGCCGACGCCATGTTCGCTTCTATTCGCTTTCATTGACGAATTTACCACGTTCCTCACACGAAATATCAAGTGTGTTCGACAAGTCGGCGTTTGGTGGCTGCATTCAGGACGCGCACGTTGACCTTGCCGTACAAATGGAGTCCCGCAACCCACACGCGTCGACGAACGTGAAAACGAGTGACCAGACCCCTGCGACCGCGAACAACGTGGCACGTGCTGGACCGAAGCCGAAGCGTAAAGCGGCGGCGACTCGAAAACCCGCCGAGCCGTCCACCACGTCCGCTGCAGGCATCCAGGAGACCGAGACGGCTGGCACAGACACCCCGCCAGATCCTCCGATCGACGAGGCGGTCGATAACGCGATACAAGTGGCCACGCGTCCAGCAACCGTCGTCGGCCGACCCAAGCGGCGAGCGAACGTGGAGCCCGTGGGGGCCCCGGCGTCGAAGACCGTGAAGACGAGTGACCAGACCCCTGCGACCGCGAACAACGTGGCACGTGCTGGACCGAAGCCGAAGCGTAAAGCGGCGGCGACTCGAAAACCCGCCGAGCCGTCCACCACGTCCGCTGCAGGCATCCAGGAGACCGAGACGGCTGGCACAGACACCCCGCCAGATCCTCCGATCGACGAGGCGGTCGATAACGCGATACAAGTGGCCACGCGTCCAGCAACCGTCGTCGGCCGACCCAAGCGGCGAGCGAACGTGGAGCCCGTGGGGGCCCCGGCGTCGAAGACCGTGAAGACGAGTGACCAGACCCCTGCGACCGCGAACAACGTGGCACGTGCTGGACCGAAGCCGAAGCGTAAAGTGGCGGCGACTCGAAAACCCGCCGAGCCGTCCACCACGTCCGCTGCAGGCATCCAGGAGACCGAGGCGGCTGGCACCGACACCCCTGGTTCCGACGTCGACGAAGATGCTGTCGTGGATCTTGCTGACAGTGATGACGGCGCCCTTGATTCTGACGTCGACGAAGACGATGTTATGGATCTTGCGGACGGTGATGACGGCGCTCTTGATTCTGAAGTCGACGAAGACGCTCTCGTAGATGTTGGGGACGACGACGGTGCCCTTGATTCTGACGTCGACGAAGACGACGTCGTGGATCTTGCGGACAGTGATGATGGCACGCTTGATTCTGACGTCGACGGAGACGCTCTCGAGCATGTTGTGGACGGTGGTGACAACGCTGTCGATTCTGACGTCGATGAGGACGCTGTCGTGGATCTTGCGGATGGTGATGACGGCGCTCTTGATTCTGACGTCGACGAAGACGCTGTCGTAGATGTTGCGGACGATGGTGACGATGCTGTTGATTCTGACGTCGATGAAGACGCTGTCGTGGATGTTGCGGACGACGACAACGTCGCTGGGGGGGCTGTCATTCACACCAGTGCTGTTGTGGGTGTACTTGGAGACGCTGGCAGCTCAACCGAGACAATCGCCGAAGGTGGTGATGACATCCAGCCACCACTGAACGATAAGTCTGAAAAGTACAGCGCGTTCCACGACCTACCGAGCCAACCAGAAGGCACCTGGCGAGTGAAAGCTAGAGTTGCCGCTCGTCGACCAGTGACCACATGGAACGACGTGTGGGGTGAAAGGAAGATGTTTGAATTCCTGCTCGTCGACGAGGCTGGAACATTCGTCAAATGTGCGATGTTCAAGGACGGTGTGGATTGTTTTGACAACGTGATCAAAACCGGGAAAACATACTGTTTCTCAGGGGGCCGACTGAAGTCGACAAACCCCATGTTCTCTTCCGACAAGTTCGAGCTCTCGTTTGATGAAGGAGCTACGGTCGTCGAGATCGATCCGATCCCGCAAGCTTCCATCAAATGCGCTTCAGTCGGCGACGTTACTAGGGCATCTGTTGGCTCCAAGATGACCGTCGCTGGTGTAATCATCATGGTTGGTGCCGCGAAAACCTTGAAAACTAAGAAGCAGACGCTGTGCCAGAAGCGTGAGTTCTTGATCGTCGACGACTCCATGAAGAAGATTGTCTGCACCCAGTGGGCGAAGCAAGCAGCTGAGAACATCGACGAATTTGTTGGCAAGATCGTCATCGTGAAGGCTGCCGACGTCAATGAGTATCAAGGTATGCTGTCGCTTAACCTGGCTCCTACATCATCCACGCTATTTGATCCTGACGTGGCTGAGGTCGGTCGCCTCCGAGCGTGGTACAATCAAGGACATGACTTCAAGGCCTTCACTTTCAACTGAAAGGTAACTCTTGGAACAGAAAGATTAAATTCTAATGGTATCAATTCACGAGTTACACGACTCTGATCACATCTCATAGCCCGAACAGGTTTCGACAACGCGGAGTGTCAAATCTCCGCGAGCGCGCAAAACGAAGGTCGTCTCGTGTGGTGATCTGGAGTTCCAACCGTCCATGATGAGTGAACGCATCACGGCTATAAACGCGCTGCACGAGCGTCACAGTGTGCGCCCAATAACTCACATGTGTCGGCATCCTCCCGCTACTCACACTCGTTTGCAACCATGAAGCGCTGTGGGAGCCGAACGATCCTTCTCATCTCGTTCCGGACAATATCACATGGCCGCCACGACCTGGCTGAATGACTCCTGCCACTGACGGGACAGCACGCGCGTCCTCTGCTGTCCCAAGAGCGCTTTGGACTTGACGCGCGAGTGCTTGAACGCCTTCCGCGCGGCCTTTTCGTCATCAAACACGGCGTGGGCCGAGCTGGCGCTGTTCGCAGCCGCGACGGCCTTGCCGGCCAGCGAGCCGGCGACCACGCCGCCCGACGTCACGCCCTGCGAGTTGCCAGCGGCGGCGCGTTCTCCAGACCCACGAGCGCGGCCTGAACATAAGAAAAGTAGTGAATTGTATTCATTGAAACGCATTCGCATAGCATATCCAAACTGTGACCGCCTCAACGCAAAAGCCCAACTTGTACCTGACCTCATGTGAATTCTTCCAGACCACTACAACATCAACGATCCTTCATACCACGACAATTTGATTCGCCACATCGGCAATTGAACCACAACTTGCCCTCATAGTCCACGGTC
This sequence comes from Pythium rhizo-oryzae, assembly GCA_027475725.1. NCBI lineage: Eukaryota > Oomycota > Peronosporomycetes > Pythiales > Pythiaceae > Pythium > Pythium rhizo-oryzae. The sequence continues at coordinate 9,238 of JAMFLL010001717.1, read as the reverse complement.
ACTTGTTCCCCGGCATCGATATCTCGAACTGTGACAACAGCAATGATGTGCCGGGCCTCGTTGCATAGGTCTTCAAATCTACATGCGGCTCGGCAGGAATGATTAATGAACCTTGTCATATTTCCCGACTTGAACGCGTTGATGAACACCTTGGCTTTTCGGTTGTCACGAGCTGTAGCCTTCATTTCCAGCAGATATCCCTTGTTTTGTTTCACCTCGGACGCAGACAGCATTTGAAGTTCACCCAAATATTCACCGATAATCACGCCCTTGGCAATTGGCTCAGTCGAGAAAACTCCAAAACCGAAAGTTGAATCGTTCTGAATAAGTTGCAGCGGGGGACTCGCGGGGACTGAGTTACCGCACATACCCCGAAAGGAGCAGCAATTCGTATCACAGAGAACATGAGCTCTTGCATTCGCACAAAACTGGAATCGGCATGGCGCATCACAATCACAACTTCCGAACGGCGAGATAGTCTCGAAACGTATGGAGTCTGGATTGATGTACCTTGTGATGAACTCCACGTCTCCAGATGGCCAGTTCAAAGGCATCTCGAGAGTTTGCACTGGTTCAATGTGCTGAGATGGAGTGAGAAGTGGTAAATTGACCGTTTCAGACGCCATTGCTGCAGGGAGAATCAGCTGTTGGCCACGTCCACGATGACCAACTTGCCCTTCCGTAGAGAACGACTGAACTTGGACAGTTTGGAATCGCCGTTCCCGACCAAAGCCTTCACGTGCAAAATGCTGAGGGTGTAAACGCAGGTGTAGCCCAAGGCTTGATGACGACGTTACGCGCTCGGTAGCTCCAGTAGCCCCGGAAGGTGATTCAATGTCGGAACTGACACACAGCGAGTTGATCTCAGCCTGATGATCGGCACTCATGCGCTGTGGATTGAGATCCTGGCCGCCAAATTCTCGCACTTGTCGAATGTGACCGAGTTCAGCGGAGACGCTCGCATTCGGATCTTGCCCAGCGTTCAAGCGGAAGCTCATGTGAACAGACGCCTCGGACGATAACCTCGAGACGCTAGCTTCTCGTTCAAGGGGGAAAGAATTGCCGACAGCATCGCGAGACGTCACTTTGACCATGAATTGATCGAGCGTCAACTGACGGACTTGAGCACTTGTCCTCGGAATTCGCATCGCACCGTGGACACCCTGTGCTTGAAAATGCATTGTGGCAGAAGGTAAGGAGACCGCCGACGGTCGCATCTTCAGCTCGTTTGATGAGAATGTGGGAACATTGGCTTGCTCCGCCGACGAATCCGACAAACGCTTCCAACACTCATCCACTCGCGATTGCACGAGCCGTGTACGTTTCTTCGGTCCATGTTGGTTGGGTGCCTGACCGCCCGCACCCGTATTTCCGTGCCAACCGGTTCGCTTCATCTCCAGCAACTCGCAAATTCGCAAATGCTGACCGCGCTTGTTTCTTCACACTTGAAAGCTATCAAGCCATCACGTGAACAGATATCTTGTCAACACAGATCGAGAGAGTATATAATCCGCACACATCACTCACTCAAACGGGAGAATCCGGTCAAGCACGCGGGCGTTAATGATCGCGACGTGTCGGCATTGTTGCTCTGAGTGGGCTCGGAATGCATAGCGCCGCTTAGGTGCTGTCGGTTCTAACGCGGGCATATGCCGCACGAGCGTCTTCGATCTACTTGCAGTCGGCTGAAGCGGATCTTCTTGCAGTCGGCCGAAGCCTGAAGCAGCTCACCCAACAACCTGAGATTGTGTGAACAACTCGACCCCATCGGAGTATTGAGCCCGTGTTCACTGTCAACCGCGTGCTTCAGCCAACTGCGCCAACGCGTCGAACTCAGAGTGCATGGTGCATATTGTGTCGTAGTTCCAGAGCGCATGATCAACTTCCACACGCGCCGCCGCTACACATCCTCCAGCGTTTGCGCGCGCGAACACATTCCACGACCACATCGGGAACTCCTCATTTCGTTTCATCATCCTTTTGATCGTAGGGAGCACTTTGTAATATAATATCGTATCAGATAGAATAATTGGTTACGAAGGTTATATCTTCGAGCGGAGGATCTCTTTCTACAAAAGCAATGCGGAGTGAACAGCGCGCAGTTCCTCGAAAATCGAGAGGAAACGCGCCAGAAACTGCTTCGTCGGAGTACTCGCGGTGCCCCTAGACTCACCACACGTGCGCTCGGCTGGTCCACCTTCTCCTCCAGGTTCCCGGTCCAGTGCGACGCGCCCCAGCAGCCTCGTGAGGCTACGAAAAGCGCAACTGCGGAGGAGGAGGGGCAGGTTGACGAGGACGGCGGCTCGCGCGCACCGATGCTCGTGGAGCAGCAGTACGTGCACCACTTTTACGAGACCGTGGCGACGCACTTGAGCAGCACCCGGTACAACCCGTGGCCACGGGTCGCGGCGTTCGTGCGCGCGCTCGAGCCCGGCTCCTGGGTCGCCGACATTGGTTGCGGCAACGGCAAGTACATGGCGTGTGTGGACGCCGCGCAGAGCCTCGTCGTGGGCGGCGATCGTAGTGTTAAGCTCGTGGATATCTGCCGCGCGCGCGGGCTCAACGCGCTCGTGATGGACGCGATGGCCGTCCCCATCCGGTCGCAGTGCTGCGACGCCGCGCTCTCGATCGCCGCTGCACCACTTGTCGACGCTCCACCACCGTGTGGCGGCCGTGAAGGAGATCGTGCGCGTGCTACGCGTCGGCGACCGCGGCGTGATCTGCGCGTGGGCCCACGAGCAGAAGCCCAACTCGAAGCGCCAGTTCGGCGCGCACAAGCAGGAGTTTATGGTGCCGTGCTGGCTGGACAAGCTCTCATCGTCAAGCTCCCACATTCAAAGCGCCTGTAGGTGTTGGGGCTGGTCGCCGCCAATCGGAAACCATCACACGGACTGTCACAGCTCTCCTTCACATCAATGGTTGGTGGGTCTCTCTCGTTTTCTCCTTTCCGTAGCCTCGAAGCCCGAGGCTTCACTGCATTCAGGAACTCTAATCTCCATATTCATGACGCACCAGACAACTGACCCCGCAGACTCCCTCGGAGCAATAGTAAATGCTTTGACGGAAAGCCATTTGCGCGCCCAGGCTTCACGACAGGTAAGTGCATCAGTAACATTCGCTTTATGCTCACCTAACGATATCGCTTGGATCCAGCTCGAAGGGGTCTTGGGCAATCCAGCAGCCCATCGGCATTTACAGCCGTTCCTGTGGCAGCCAGATCCAAGTTACGTTCGAACCACAACAGCGCCGAACGTGACGGCCGTTGAGACCCCCTCTCATCATCACAACCGCAGTGATGCCCATGATGATCCAAACGTGAGAGGTGGTGCGATCGATTGGGACGAGAATCGACAACCGAGGAACCGACGCAACTATCAAGTTTGTTATTCACCTGAAGAGTTGGAGAACATTGACCGAGCTGGGGCGTTCCACGTCCCGTCGGCAGAGGACACAGAAAGAATCTATTCCAGAAGCGCTGAGAAGCTGAACACGGACAACCACTCACCATGCGCTACGTGCGAGATAGCGTTTCCTCCCGGTGACCTTGAAAAAGTGAACCTCACCGAAGAATTTTTACAGGTGCGTGACACCTGCTCAGTGCACTTGGAAAACAAAACGCGCTCACACTTGCTTTCTAGAACGCGCGGGCTCATCTTGTCCAGCCTGCTCAAGGGAGCATACCACCATTCATCCTTCAACAGTACGACGCATCGTTAGTCGACGATCGGCTCAGTGGTCTTCTACTGTATCCCCCAGGTGCGAGTTCCGTCTCCTTTGACGTTTACGTTAAGCCCATTGCTAACAACTAAGCACTGCAATCCTGTCACTAGGCGTCGGAAAGTCCAACGGCATCACATATTTACAAATGTGTTCCGAATGCAAGACCAACATCGACAAAAGACTTCTACCCCGCTTAGCAATAGCTAATGGCAACTGGATCGGGCGTTACCCACTCGAAGAACTCCCGTGGATAGAAGAGCAACTCGTCGCTCTCATATCACCGTGCGTCTCCATCAAAACAGTTACTGGTGGGAGTCAGCGTTGTCTACGTTCACATCACTATATCGTCAAGAATACTGCGGGGCCAATCCTCAATATGTTACCCGATGAAGCCTCAAGTCGTGTCCGAGTTACGATGGTCGGTGCGATGACTCCTCAGCAAATCGCTATTTGTAAGCGACGTCACACCGTCAACATCGCCCGAGCGAAAAAGGCACTACAGTTTTTGTACGAGCATCACAGAAGCTACAAAGACCGTTCAGAATCCCGGGATGCAGCTCTATCGTCTTTGGATTCGCGACTCGCTGACGTTATTGAGGACCGCACGGACACCTCCTCCCATCCGACGCGCAGTGCTGTAGTTGAACGCATCGATGACACGTCGAGCTATGCGGTGCCCGCAGTTAACGAGAGCCAAGACCCGAACGCGGAAGATGCCTGGATCGAAGAGAGCTCAATCATCCTCGACCAAGCTGAGCAAACTGACGACTACCTCGTTCGCCAATCCACAGCGTTCCTCACAACTCGTCAATGGGCTGACTGTGTCGCTATGTTCCCTATGCTCTTCCCGGGAGGGTGTGGGGGGCCGAAAGAGGAGCGAAAGAAGCCATTATCAGTCGCAGCTTGGGCAAGGCGTGTTCTTCGACTTCATGGCTGTGCATTCCAACGTCACAGCGTGTTTCTGCTCCTGGTATTTGACTATTTGGCGCTTGAAAGTGCTAGAAATCGAATGTTCTTTCGGCTGAAAGCAACAAGAAACGCAATCGAAGCCGGTGCGGTCACGCGAGAAACTATAGCGGAATGCGTTTCCTACCGACAGCATCTTGTTGCATGTCAATCAAGAGGTCTATCGCCAAACCCTCCTTCCGAACGGGTCCAACAAGTCATCAACATCCAGAAAGGAGTTGAGGCGAGTGAAGTTGCATACTACGGTTCCAACAAGGCGAGGGCTCAAGCACGGTCAGATTTATTCGGCTATATCCGCCGTTTCGGTCCACTTCACTTATTTTTCACAGTTTCTCCCGATGCTTCTGGTGTGTACGCCATCGGAGTTCAAGCTAATCAAATCGACGCTTCTCAAATTCAAGCTGCGAACGCGCACTTGTTGCCAACGAAAACCGAGCGTCGTAGAATAGCAACGCGCCATCCGGTCGAGTGCGCAAGATACTTCATTCGAGTCATGGAAACTGTTATCGAGCACGTGCTCGGATGGGATGAGCGACAGCAATTGCCTAAACGAGGTGGTGGTCTATTCGGAATTGTCAAGGCATTCACCGCTTCAGCTGAAACACAAGTGTCAGGAGATCTCCACGCGCACTTCGTCGTGTGGCTGCACGGTCTACCAAGCACCGGCTCGGCGATGGAAGAGAAGTTGCGACACACGGATTTCCTAGCGCGATACCTTACTCTCGTCGACACTGCTTCAACGGTGCAGATCCCGGGTCTAGAATCATCTTGTCCAGATTGTGGCGCCCAACTGCAAGCACTACCTATCCCGTTGCAAGCATACCAACGTCAACCAAAGAATGGCTCTTCTCCAGTACCAACCTCTCAGTGCTCGAACTGCAAGAGGGCATTCAAAGCCAATGATCTTCTGGATGCCTTGATTGCTCGGAATCAAGATCCCACGCTGGACAAAGACTATGTCTTATGTGCCGATCCATCTGAGAGACAATCGCCAGCACATTCACCCCACGATCTCTCGGTCATTCTACGAGAAGTGCAGACGCACTATTGGCACCATACGCCATCATGCTTTAAGGTGGGTTAAGATTTCGCCACTCCTACTTCCAACCTCACTAACTCGCCATGTTCGCAGGAAACCAAGCGAACTCCGACAGCGAAAGTCTGTCGATTCCTCCGACCAGCACCGTCTCAAGATGAAGCTACGTGCATTGACGACAGCCTGGAAATTCGCCAGCGCCGTCCAATCGGGTGCGAGTACCTGAACGCGTACAACACTGTGGTCGCGCTTCTGCTCGCGTGCAACCACGATGTCCGGTTCATTTTGAACGGATCCAGCCGCGATGTTGCTGCATACATATGCAAATATGTTACGAAACCCCAGAATCGTTTTGAGAATGATTTAGCCTTTCGACTCGGAACGATGGCGCGGGTGACGACAAACATCGACGCCAGGAACCGCGATGCTGAACTCTCGGATCGAGAGAGAGGAAACAAGATCTTGTCGGGGCTGATATATGCAATGACGAATCGCCAAGAAATGCCGGCAACTATGGCCGCGCTCCTTGTGCTCCGTTGCACTCCCTTCTGGACATCGCATCAAGTGATCAGTTTGAACGTCGCGGTTCTCCTGTCTACGCTCGAAAACATGAACAACCCCGAGGAAGAACAAGAAGTGTCAATGTCAGTCGAAGGCTTGCAGCACGACACACCTGTGTACTACAAGCAAAACAGCCTTCGCGCGTATTGGAACCGCCCGCCACATCTCGAAGACCTATCGCTTGTCCAGTTCATTGAGAACTACACGTACACCAGCGGCACCTACAAAGCAAACCAACTCCCTAAGGTTTTCTGTTTGCGAGGACCAAAACTGCCAGTAGTCGACGAAACCACCGACCCTGCGGAACGCGAGAAGTTCTACAAGATTTTGACAGTTCTCTTCAAGCCGCACCGTCAGCGAACTGTCGCGTGCAACTCGTCTTATGCAGCCGATTACTTCGATTTTCTTCGCACTGGAAACCTCGATTCAGTTGAACTTGCCCGTCAATACGCAACTAACTTAGAAGATTCTAACCGCGCGTCATCGATACCCGATCAGCCGTCACCCGAAGAGATTCTTCTTTCTCAACCTGTTGTAACTTCGGGTTTACCAGATTCATTCGCCGCGAGTGAACAACCCGCAGACTATGAAGACGAGCTAGCTATACATCCGACTAGTTTGTTCGACAGAATTCCAGACGCTGGGGCTCACCATCGGTTGGCTCGCTACGACGACGAACTGGAGAAGGATCAAATTCTTGCGGATTCACTTGTCGCGTTCGCCGAGTCCGCCTGTCAAACGATTGAAGTATCTCACGAACAGCCTCGCAATGACAACGATGATCCATCTACTGGTACATCGACCTTTCTCCAAGTCTACACAACGATGCCCACAAGACTGGAAAAGCTCAGTGAATGTTTCACACCAGTTCCATGGTCGGATCCCGCGATAGTACCACACTGTTCAAAGGAAGAAATACCGCGATTCGCAAAGATAGCTGAAATCTCGCTTGCGTTCGAGTTGAATCCATGGCAGCATTATGCATTCGAGACTGCTGCGAGACACGTTCTGTATCACTACCTCCAAGACATAGAGACGGCGGCTGGAGAGCAGTTCCAACGGCCAGCCCATTTGATGCTCGAGCCTCAACTGATCGGCTATATGGGCGGTGAGGCTGGGGCTGGCAAGTCAACTGTTATCCATGCTCTGCTCGCAATGGCGCGCTCGTGGGAACGAGTCGGATCAGTAGAGACGCTTTCGTTCACAGGTGTTGCAGCAATTAGTATCCAAGGACGAACCATCCACGGCGCGCGAAACCTACCGGTGAACTCGAACGTTGAGAAACGACCAAGCGCGGAAATGATTGCAAAATTCGGTCGCGTTGCCCTCACAATAATCGACGAAATATCCATGACAGACCAGCGACTACTCGGCCGGGCTGACGCTGTCACGCGCGCAATGCGCGGGAAACCGAAGACACCATGGGGAGGATGCCATATTCTACTCTGTGGTGACTGGAAACAGATACCTCCCGTCGCTGGCACCCCTGGTGAGTACTCTCACTTCCTACTCGCTCACCGATCACCATACTCACAACGTTTTCTCCACAGTGTACAAACCGAACAGCACCACTACAGACGGAGACCAAGCGCTCACACTCTATGAGGCTATCAACTTTGTCGTCTTTCTAATCACAAACATGAGATCCAGAACCGATGCTGTATATACTGCAATCCTGGGGCGAATGCGGTGGGGGAAACTAACTATCGAGGACCTCGACACTCTCAACACAAGAGTTGGAGCAGACTGTGGACCCACTGAACCTTCGAGTGGGTACTTTCGGCCGGTCGTTGCAGCCACGAACTTGCTTCGTTGTGCCATCAACTACCGAACGATACTCGAAGCAGGAAGAACCGGGAGAGTTCAGCTCTTTGAAGCTGTTGCAAATCCCTCGACTGCATCACGTCTCCTCTTCCAAAAGTTTTGCGACTTTGACGATCACCTCACGGGACGGATGCCGCTCAAGTTCCTATATTTCATCGGGATGCCAGTCATGGTCACTCACCGCGTTGCTGATCCAGAGCTTCATAGTTTTGTAGCGAACGGAACAATCGGCCACATCGTCGGCCACGTACTCGCTCAGTCCCAGCTTCAAGAATACTCGGCCGATGGGGTCAGCGTCCACGCCCATACGCAACTCCCGCTGCGCCTACTCGTTCGAGTAAAAGACTGTCGCTCAGTCCTCAAAGCTGGATATCCCCCCGGCATCATCCCTGTTGAGCCTCTGCACACACGAATTGACATCGACATCCCAGGACTTGGAAACTCTGGGAAGAGGAAACGTTGTAAGCCCTCGATGACTATCGACCAATTTCCGATCGTTCCAGCATTCGCCTGCACGCCAGAAAAGCTGCAAGGACAAACTTGCAAGGATGGCATCATCATCTCAAAACTCGAGCGCGGTGACACTTCGCTCTCCCCGCAAGCTCTCTACGTTGCTTTTTCCAGAACCGTCTCACTCGCCAAACTCTCCCTCACGCAGCCGCTCTCTCCGCTCGACATAATCAAGTTCGTGCCAAGACCCTGCACAGTTAGAGAGATGCTCCGACTGCAAGACATGATCAAGCCTCCGGCATACTTTGACGCGTCTGTCCTACAAGCTTTCGTTCACTGGAAAAATTCTCAGCGCCCCGAGAACCGCGCTTCTCGTTAGCTGTCACTATGCAATCTCTCAATTCATGAGCCTTTGTCCCCTTACTCCTTTCCGGTCTTCGTGATGCGTTTCGCTTCGAGATGCCCCGTGCGCGAAGCGCGCGCCCGAGTGAGGAATGGCACGACGACGGCGAAGGTCTCGCCTCACTGAGTTCACGTTCATTCGCTGATATTCATGACCCAAAATCTGCCAATGAGACCATGTCATTTCTTCACGATCCGAAATCTGCCAATGAGACCATGTCAAGCGCTGTTTAAGTTCCGAACCCACGCCGTGCTAACCTGCTCGGAGCCGAGCGAGTG
>JAMFLL010001716.1:0-13717 GCA_027475725.1 Pythium rhizo-oryzae | reverse complement strand
GGTCTTGAGCACCCAGAATGGGTGCCGCGCGCGCACGACGCGGATGTTGTCCTTGAGGAACTCGTCGTGGACCATCTCGGTCGTGATCACGTCGAAGCGTTCGAGCGCCTCCAGCCGCCGCCGGGCCGCAGCATGGCGCGCCTTGGCGTCGGCCGTGGCGCGCTTGCGGGACCGCGGGCCCAGCGCGCTGCGCTTCCACGCCGCCCAGACCTCGCCCACGAGCGCGCGCTGCTTGTCGCGGAAGCGGCGCTCGGTCTCCTCGAGGCGCCGCAGCCGCAGCGGCAGGTTGAGCAGCGCCACGTCGCGGATCTCGGCCACCACACGGCGCAGCAGCGCGCGCTCGCGCTCGTGGTCGAGCCGCGCGATCTGGCGCGCGAGGAACTCCTCGCGGGCCGAGAACTGCTCGAGGTAGGTGAGCAGCACGCCGCACCGACGTGCGCGCCACGAGCCGAGCGCGAAGCGCATGCGCCTGAACCGGCGCCGCGCGAGAAAGCCGCGCGCGAGCGTCGCGAGCTTGGTCGCCGCGAGGTGGCGCTGCTTGTCGCCCGTCGCGACGTCGTAGAACACTTTGTCGAGCCGGCGCACGGTCGAGCGCAGCTCGCGCACAGCGTGGGTCACCTGCGCGCCGCGCGCCGGGTCGTGCGGCGCACCAGCGGCGGGTAGTCCGCGCTTGGCGGCCCCGGCAGCGGCCTTGCGGGCCGCGAAGGCAGCGTAGACATCTTGCGAGGTCTCGGCGATGAACTGGTCGATCTGGCTGCGCGGCTCATCGTCGCGCGGCCGCGCGGAGCGCGTGCGCTGCTGTGCGCCCGATGGCGGAGACGTCGCGACCGACACGAGCCGCGCGTTCAGCTGCGAGAGCTCCGAGGCCATGGCCTCGATGCGCTCGAGTGTCGCGCCCGACGCCGCATGGTCCGGAGGCGCGACGACGGCGCTTGTTGTTCGCGAGGACGAAGGTTGCCCCGAGGATCGGCCGGGTGTGGTGACGAGCGACGGCTTGCGGCGCTCGCTGGTCGCCGAGGACGGCGCGGCCGCGCCGCTCGCGATGCGGTGGAGCACGACCTCCTCGAGCGACTTGCCATTGGGCGGCAGGCGCGACGCGCGCCGAACCATGGTCTCGTTGCCGTCGCCGGTACGCCCGTGAAACCAGGAGAGAGGAACCAGACCGTGAAGGGGCGCTAGGGCTCACACACTCGTAGTCGCAAAGGCACCGGTTACGCGCCGGTCAAACGGACGCACACAACACGAGCCGAAATCCTCTGGCTGAGCAAGTGTAGCCATTTAGAAAGGGCAGCGAGAACAGCTCGGTGATGACGGTCGTGCCTTGGTCGGAGCACCTGCGAAGAAGCCGCTGCGGGTCGACGAAGAAGACCACTCCCGACGACTCCCTGATGCGTCGTGGAGGCACCCACGGATGGCTCCAGCGTCGGTCTGTCGACCCAGAAGATGTCCCATCGCCTTCGTTTGTTGGTTCGGATACCAGACAGCACTTCAATGAACGGCACGTAGCGGAGAGTTCCTAGCACGAAGCGAGAGTCTTGGGGCGGGCGTATCTTTGCGTACGGGACTCTTTCTCTCTCTCCCAACCCACCGCACGACTTCCTTGTTGACAACCACGCCGGTCCATGAATCACCCTAGAACGGTATCAGGTACCCGTCGTGGATGCAGCACACGGGGACGCGATGCTCGCGCCCCCCTCCCTCATCTCCACCGCCACGCGTATCTTGTATCCATCCAACTCTCTCGCTGCCGTCAGTGGGAGCCTTTCGAGTCGCATCTTCCTCTTCTACAGTATCCTGCCGTATCTGAGACCGTGGCTTTTGAAGCGACCGTCGGCGCCCAATGTTTTATGTGGGCGGAACGCTGCTGGAACGTGAAGTGGGTTCTGTTTTTTTCATCGATCAATGAAGATCTTGTGGTGGTGGCGAGCTCGCGTTAAAATATCTTGCCCAAGAGATCTCTTCATCATCTCCAGTGGAGATGGTGGAGACACCATCTCTCCGCTTCTCCGCTCCGGAGAGGAGAGGAGCGATACAGAAGCGATCGTCCTTTCTTGGCGTCGCAGCGGAAAGCCCTGAACCCACCTGCCGGGATTCCTCTGGTCGGTTACTGACGCTCTCACGAGTGTCACAACGCCGCATGGCGCACGCCGAACCGCGCGGGTATACAAACGCCAAGTCAAACGCGGTCCCCACACCCCTTCCAGCATGGTCCGCCCTCTGTGCCAGCACTTCAACGTTCACTCACGCAGCGAGATCTCTTTCCCCGAACGTTGCCAGCACATGGAAGCGCGAGGGGATGGGCCAGCGAGCGCGTCGCGCATGACACACGCGCTTGCTTACACGCTCTACCTAAACGACACGCGAACGCGCTCACGGCGTTCACAGCAGCAGGCAGGAGGCGCGAAGCTCAGCGTCGCCGCTGGACGCAAGCGGCGCGTGAGGCGCTTGCTGCGTGTTTTGGTGGCGATGGGTGGTCGGCGGTCTCCTCAGCACAGCGGCCGCCTAACTAGGGTCACTTCTTGAAAGCGACGGTCTCCATGACGACTCGCCGCGCTCGCCGCCGCCTCCGACTGGCGGAGGACACCCCCACGCGCGACGCGCGCGTCCACGTGACGGTTCGCGCACGGCCCACAACCAGGAGCAAAAGCGGGAACCGCCGGCCGACCACGCGCATGGCGCGCGAGAACAGGGACGCGCCGATCCCACAGATCGTGTTCCCGGACAACGAGACCTTGTACGTCGTGCTGTTGGCTGCGTACCTCTTGTCGGACGTTAGAGAGGACTGACACGCTGAGGTGGTGTCTTCGGCAGCGTAGCATCGGACGTGGACTTCGCTGCGCTCTTCCCGACGGCGCCGCCACGGTTCGCGGGCGTCCGGCGATTGTAAGTCCAGTTGTGTGGTTTAGAGAGCGCGCGCGGGCGCCGTGCGCCAGTGCGGATATCTTTTTTTTCTGACCGGTCGTTCCATTTTCCTCTCTACCTCTCTTTTTGTCCTTAGTTCCTGCACGCGCTGCCAGCTCACGCAAGTGCCGACCATGCTCTTCGGGCTCCCAGCGCTCGCCGACGTGTACGGGCGACGCTAGGGAGCGCGTGGTTTCTCCAGCACATCACTTACCACCTCCTTTCGCTCTGCATCACACAGGAACCTGTCAGGCAATGCGCTAAACGACATGCCCGTCCAATTTCAGGACTCCGCCATCACCAATCTGTACGTGCGCGCTTTAATGATTCATCGTTACGACTCGGTGGCGATTGACCGGCCACCTTATGCTCTGTGGAGTAGGAATCTCGCCGACAACGAGTTTACCGAAGTGCCCGCCGAGGTGTGGGCCATGCCGGAGCTGCGCGCGCTGGATCTGTCGCGGAACCGCGTGGCCACCTGCGTGTCGCCCGGCGGCGATGCGGCGCGCCGAGCCGCAGCGGACAGCGGCCTTCAGAGCCTGTACGTTCCTGTAGATGCGACGCGATGTGGAAACGTTCGGTGGGTGCTTACGTTGGCTGCATGGATTCTAGCACGCTGGACGACAACCCGATCACGACCTTCACCTGCCGGTTTCCGACACTGCAAACACTGTACGGGAGATCGGCGCTTTTTTCTTCCATGTCTCTCCCGATCACTCACTCGTATCTTGTGTGCAGCTCCCTCCACAACACCAGTCTCACGGCGCTGCCGCGCGTGCTCAAGGACCTTCCCCAGCTGCAGCGGCTCGTCGTAAGCGGCAACCCGGCGCTCGACGTAGCCGCCAAGGACTCGCTCACACTCGTGCGTCTCGACGAGCTGTAGGTTATTCTCTCTTGCCTCGTGATCCCGCCATCCAGAGTCTCACTGACCACTTGTTCCTGCTGTTTGTAATGTCATGGTGGCGCTATAGAGACTTGTCGTCGAACGGACTCACGACGCTGCCGGCCGCGCTGCGGATCCTCGCGCCCAACCTGGCGACGCTCGTGCTCGCGCGGAACGAAATCGGTGACGCGGCCGACGCGCTCGCTGTCGCACGCACGCTGCCCAACCTCACCACGCTGTACGTTTTAAATGTCGTAGAAACTCTTCTGGCGCCAGTCGGATGTGTTGACGGTGATTGTGGAATGCGTGTGTTGAAGTGTACTAGACGGCAACAAGCTACAAGACGTGCCGGCGCTGTTTTCGCAGTTCCCGCAGCTGACGAACCTCAGCCTCGCGAGCAATGGCATCACCAAGATGGCATCGTCCGAGTCCGCCGAGGCTCTGCGCTTCCTGTGAGTCGTGACACGCGAGAAGTGGCGCGGAAGTGGATCATGTCGTCCTGACGTACATGTGTGTTCATCGTAGCAATCTCTCTGGGAACGCCCTCACGTCCTTCAACCTGACGCTGCCGCGGCTTGAGACACTGTGAGTTGCTAGAGTACTACATGTCTGTGACCCTTTCCCTGACTGACTTCCTGGTGGCTCTGTCGTCCCTCACAGCGACCTCCGGAACAACTCTCTATCCTCGGTCTCCAGTGCGATCTTCTCGCTGCGCAGTCTTCGTGTACTGGATGTCTCGGGCAACCCGATCGAGCCGCTGGCGCTCACACCAGCGCAGTTCAGCTTCCTCTCGGGCCTGCGGTCACTGACGATCGATCAAACGGCCTTCGCGTCCTGCGCTGTGCAGGACCAGCGCGATCTCCACGGGACGCTCAAAGTGTGCGTCTCCGGCTCGGCCGTCTCCACGCCCGCGGAGGCCACGCCCACGCCCACGCCCAAGCCCCCGGGCGCAACCAGCGGCGGCGGCAGCTCGCGCTCCAGCACGGGCGACCAGATCCTGTACCTGTGTGGCAGCTTCCTCATCGCCATCCTCATCGCGCTCTGGATCTTCACCGTACGCCGGCGACGCGCGCGCGCCGCCGAGGCTGCGGCGGCCTCGTCCAGCAGCTCGCAGGTGGGCGCGGACCGCCGCGTATCGTCGTCGTCGATGCGGTCACCGCACCACGACATCTCGTCGTCCTCGCGGCCCGTGAGCTCCGACCCGGTCACGTCGCGGCGCAGCGGCGCGCCGAGCGAGCGCAACGTCCCGAGCCCGGTGCTGCACCCGCAGGCGCCGCTGTCAGCGCAGAACGTGGCGCGCGCGTCGTCCAACCAGAGCACGTTCTGGGAGGACGAGGAGCTCCAGGCGTGGCGCGTCGAGATGGACGGCGTCAACATGCAGAGCAAGATCGCCGTGGGCATGTTCACCGAGGTTTGGCGCGCGTCCTACCGCACGGACGCAGTCGCGGTCAAGCGGCTCAAGGCGAGCCTCCGTGTGCTCCACCAACACCACCCGGAGATGCTCGAGACAGGTGTGCTGGACGACTTCATCTTCGAGATCCGCGTGCTGTCGCGGCTCAACCACCCGAGGATTGTTGCGTTCTACGGCGCCGCGTGGACGAGTGAGTCGGAGCTCACGGCCATCATGGAGTACATGCCCCAGCAGGACCTGCGTGGCTTCCTGAACGCGCGCCAAAACCAGCAGCGCGCCAGCTCCGGCAGTCGCGGCGGCGGCTCCGGCGGCGAGTCGACCGCGTGGTCCGTCGAGATGGTCCACATGGCGCTCTGCGTTGCCGAGGCGCTGTCGTGCCTCCACTCGCAAGAGCCGCCGCTCGTCCACGGTAACGTGCAGGCCAAGAATGTGCTGCTGGACGAGCACATGGACTCCAAGCTGTGCGACTTTGGCAGCGCGCAGTACTGCTCGATCCCGCTGTTGTCGTTCAGCGACCGGTGCCTGACGAATGAGAGCGACGAGGCGTCCTCGTCCTTCTCGCTCGCGTCCGTGCGCGCCGACGCCACGCCGTGGATCCCACCCGAGGTGCTGCGCAGCCAAGCCGTGTGCGACCCGTCGATCGACATGTACGCGTTCGGCGTGCTGCTCGCCGAGATCGACACCAACGAGGTGCCCTACGCTGGCACCAGCGAGGCCGCGGCGCTCAACGACCTCGAGGTGCGCCATCAGGTGGCGATCGGCAACCTTCGGCCAGCGTTCACGTCCTCATGCCCGCTGAGCGTGCTCACGCTCGCGACGCGGTGCCTGGCCTTCGAGCCGCAGGACCGCCCGACCAGCACAGACGTGGCGTTCGCGCTGCGCGAGATCATCGTCGAGATGGAGCGCTCGTCGCACGCGTCCGTGTCTACGCAGGAGGCGCGCTCTACGGTCGGTCCGCTGCTCAACTTGCAGTCCACCGACAGCAGTGTCAGCGACAGCGATATGTCGCAGCGCACGATCGACTTTCGCCGGTTCAGCTCGGCTTGAGGCAGCCACCACCACTAAATAGAGACCGGAGAGATCCGTAGACAGACAACTAGCGAGGGCCATATATCCTTGCCCATTAGAGACCCATTTTCGCAGCGAGTCGCGAGCGACCTCCTCCTTGGCCAATCTTCTGCTTCTTGGTACTGCTTGATTGTGATCCTTCGGTCTCCATCGCGCGCTCGGCTCGTTCCAAAGCGTCGAGCGTGCTCTCTATGGACCCCCGCTTCGAGCTACGCGAGCTCACAACGTGGGCGAACGCGGCCGCAGCGCTCTGGAAACCACCGTGCGACCGGATCTGGTCGTCGCGTTCCCCGTCGTCGCCGTCCTCCTCATCGTCGCTGATCGCATCGCCATTCACCGCGACAAAGCCCGCCGACGCCAGCGTGCGGTTGTTTCCGCTGCGCACCACCAGCGACGCGGTCTCAGCCGGCGCGTACGCCCCAGCGCGCTGAAAGAGAAGGTTGTTGCGGCGCACGTCCGCCGACTTAGCGCGCTTCGTGCCACGTCGTTGCTGTCGCTCGTCGTCCTCGTCATCTCGACCGCCTGTAAACTGGGACGCCTTCATGAATCCGCCGCCCAGGCCGCCAGCCAACACATTTGCGTCCACGGACGTTGGCTCGAAGCGGAAGAACTTGAGTCGCGGATTGCACACGTCGCACGTGCCAGCGCACTCCGCGACCTTGAACGGCTGCCCAAAGTAGCGCAGGATGGCCTGCCGCCGGCACGCTTTTTGGGTCGCGTACTGCTGCACCTCGTGAAGCAGCTTGAGCGCGTGCTTCTGCTTCTCCTTAAGACGCTCGCGTGACTCGCCCACAGCGTCGTCCATCTTGGCCTCGCCGTCTTTTTCGATGATGAACCGGAACAGCTCGTAGTCGCGACTCGAATACATGACGACACTGTCGCTCGGCTGGCCGTCGCGACCGGCGCGGCCGGCCTCCTGGTACAGGTTCTCGAGCGTCTTGGGCATGTTCCAGTGGACGACGAACCGTACGTGTGCGTGGTCGATGCCCATGCCGAACGCCACGGTCGCGCAGACCACGTGGACCTCGCCGGCGAGCCACCGCGTGAGCGTGGCCTCGCGCTCTTTTGGGGCCATCTTGCCGTGGAACGCGGCCACGCGCAGTGTCGCGTCCAGTTCGCCGAGCCGTTCCACCAACATGTCCGTGTCTGCGCGCTTGTGTACGTAGATCACGCCACTCGTGCCGGCGTGGTGGTTCTGGATGAACCGCGCGAGCGCCGCGACCGGGTCCGCAAGCGTCGCCTTGTCACACACCGCATACGAGATGTTCGGGCGGTTGAAATCCCCGAGCAGCACCTCGGCGTCGCCCGCGAGCTGCAGCTGCCGCGTGATATCGGCGCGCACGTCGGGCGTCGCGGTCGCCGTCAGCGCCATGAACGGCACGCGTGGGAACGCGCGCCGCAGCGCGCCGAGCCCGCGGTAAGCCGGCCGGAAGTCGTGGCCCCACGAGCTGATGCAGTGCGCCTCGTCCACCGCGAACAGCGCGAGCGCACCCGCCTCATAGAGCTTAGCCAGCACCGCCTGCACGGCGTGGCTCGCGAGCGTCTCGGGCGTCGTGTACAGCAGTTCGATCCGTGAGGCAGCGGCCTTGTCGTCGTCGTCCTTGGCGGCGGCCTGCGCGAGCAGCTGCGTGTAGATGGCCTGCCGCTGGGTCTCCGTCACGAGTGACGAGAGCATCTCCACGCGGATCGCGCGGCGCCGCAGCGCGCCCACCTGGTCCTGCATGAGCGCAAGCAGCGGGCACACGACAACCACGAGCCCGCGCAGCAGCAGCGCCGGCAGCTGGAAGCACAGCGACTTGCCGCCGCCCGTGGGCATGAGCACGAGCGCGTCGCGCCGCGCGACCACGCAGCGCAGCGCCGGGCCCTGCAGCCCGCGCAGCGACGAGAAGCCGAAGCGCGCCAGCGCCGCGCGGATCTTGGCCTGGCGCTGCTGCTTGGCCGCGGCGCGCGCGGCGGCGGCGTCGGGAGGCGTTGTCGTGCCCGTTGGTGATGCCATTGGACCCGAAAATGGCGGGAAAGGCGCGGCGAGCGGATCAGGACCATGTCGGTTCGTAACATACGAGTAGAAACGGTAATATCGAGGAGTTGAGGGTGCTAGAACAAGAATATTTTGGGTTCTTGCGTACGATGAAAGAAATGGTGAGTGTAGCCATCCCCGAGCAGTCTCAGTCCGAGTTGCCGTCGATAACGATGATCTCGGGCGCGGCGCTGGCGGTGCGCTGTCGCTTTGCCCGCCGCGGCCGCTGGGCGCTCAGGGACTCGCGTTTCACCTGCTCGGCGTCGAGCCACTTGACGTCGTCGTCCTCGTCCTCGTTGCTTTCGTCTTCGTCCTCGTCGAGCGGTGCGACGTGGGTCCACCCGCGCAGCGCCGTCGTGCGCTCGTGCGACGTGGCCGCGAGGTAGTCGGCGATCGTGCGCACGCCCGCGGGCACGCGCTGCTCGAATGTGCGGTGCCAACTCCGAGGTGGCGAGGGCGGGGCGGTGTCCACCCTCGGCGGTGGCATACGCGGCGCTGCTGGCCGCTGGAAAGGTCGGGGCGCCGTTGCACCCGGGGCGGCATGTCCGGTGTTTTGGTCAAATCTGGGTGTAAGCGCCGCCCCAAGTACACGCGCGGCGGCCACACCCAGGTTTAAATCGAATCTGGGGAGCTGGATCGCACCGCCGACTCCATTGTACCGGGGCACGGGCTCCATGGGCGTCGACGGCTCACGTCGAGTGTCGTTGAGCGTGTCTTGCATCCCGCGCGTCTGTCGGCGCCACTTGTACGGTGCCTCGCCCGGCGCGAGGTGGTATGTGTTGGCCTCGGGGCGGTGACTCGTGAGCGGCGGCAGCTTCTGGAACCGCAGGCGTTCGCTGCAGTGGTCGCATGTGCCGCCGCACAGCGCCTCCGTAGCCTTTTGGCCGAAATACTCGAGCAGGCTTTTGCGACGGCATTTTTCTTTCGTGGCGTAGTGGAGCACTTTCTCGAGCCGCTCGAGGCGATCACGCAGTGTCACGACGCGCTTCTTGTTGGTGGGCTTGCCGCTGCGCTCTTTCGCGACCAAGTCTTCTTCGGCCATGCGCAGCAGGTCCTGGAACCGCTCGTACTCCTCGAACGAGTACAACAACACGTGGTGGCTCGCGTGGCCGTCTCGCCCGGCACGGCCTGCCTCTTGGTATAGGTTCTCCATCGACTTGGGCATGTTCCAGTGGACAACAAATCGCACGGCCGGGTGGTCGATGCCCATCCCGAACGCGATCGTCGCACAGAAGATGTCGATCTTGCCCTTGAGCCAGTCCAGCAGTGTCTGCTCGCGCTGTTTCAGCGGGATCTCGGCGTGGTACGGCGCCGCGCGGATCGTGTCGTCGCGCGCCTGCAGGTCCTCCACGAGCGCCTCCGTGTCCAGTCGGCGGTGCACGGACACGATGCCCACAGAGCCGCTGTGGCACCGCCGGATAAACGCCAGCAGTGCGCCGACGTCGTCACCTAGCGCGTCTTTGTCATAGACCGAGTATGAGATATTAGCACGGTTGAAGTCCCCCATGAGCTCGGTCGTATCGCGGCGAAGCTTAAGCTCGGTGTGGATGTCCTCGCGCACGCGGTCGGTCGCAGTCGCCGTGAGCGCCATGATCGGCACGTTGGGGAACGTCTCGCGGATCGCGCCTAGCTTGAGATATGCCGGGCGGAAGTCGTGTCCCCACGAGCTGATGCAGTGGGCCTCGTCGATAGCAAACAACGCGAGTCTCTGGCGTCGGTCGAGCGCCTTGAGCGTGGCCTGTAGCGCCTCGGTCGGCAGAGTCTCGGGCGTCGTGTACAGAATCTCGATCCGATCCGTACGCCCGGGGAACGACGCGTCGCGCAGCAGCCGTTCGTGCACCGCGCGCTTCTCCTTGGCGCCGACGAGCGAGCAGAGCATTTCCACGCGCACCTTGCGGCGCCGAAGCGCGACCACCTGGTCCTGCATGAGCGCGAGCAGCGGCGAGATGACCACCACCAGTCCCGGCTGCATCACGGCTGGCAGTTGGAAGCACAGCGATTTGCCGCCGCCCGTGGGTAAAAGCACGACGGTGTCGAGACCCGCGAATACACTGCGTAGCGCGGGGCCTTGCAGCCCACGTAGCGCGCTGTGGCCGAAGCGCGCGAGTGCGGCCTGGATGGAGGCGTCACTTGGCGCCTGGGCCGCGCCCCCACGAAGCGCAGGCTCCTCCTTCTTGGGCTGGGGCTCAAAGTCCAGGGCGTCATCGTCGTCGTCGCCTTCGCTTTCCAGGTCAATCACAACTGACGCATTGTCGCCACGTGGTTCGTCGCGACTGTACAGCCGCACGTACTCGTCGATCTCGTCGCCGACCGGCCCGACCGCCTGTGCGGCGTTGACGCAGGTCGTCGTTGTGGTGACGACGTCCCCGTCGCCCCAGTCGTCGTCATCATCCCACACGGAGAATCGCTCGCTCATGGTGGCCAACAGACGTGGCGGCGTGCAGAGGAAAAAGATGTCGTTCGCGCCCGCCGGCTATTCAAAGAGCTTTTCTCCCTCGCGCGGGCACGCGCTCGTTTGAAAACCGAGCAAAAAGTTGCAGTTCGCGTTTGAATTTGGTCCAACGCGAGGGAAGGTAGGTCACTCTCTCGAGGGAGCTGCTCAATATGTCTAGATGGCTACATGACCAACACTCTTGTCCAACGAGTACTGTACGTCGTGGATTTGTGCCTCCCATCAGAAAGCTATGACTGACCGCCACAAACCTTGTTGTCCACTGTCAAGGCTCTGCACCCATTACGCCTCTGCAAGGACGAAGCGATGACTGACGCGCCCGCAAGGAGGCACGCGCCTTGAAGGCGTGACACGCGCGCCCGTCGAATTTCCCACCCTCTCACAGTTGTGGCGGTTTCGGAGCGCCCACGGCCGCTCACTTTCCGATTCGCCTTCTTCGGTTCCAGTGAGCCATGGCGTTCCGCTCGCTGCTCCTGCTCCTCGTCAGCCTCGTCGCCTCAGCGGCGGCGGCGCCTGCCACCATCGGCAAGGAGATGCCCCTCGCGTACGCCGTCAACGCCACCTCCCGTCTGCCGTGGCAGCAGACCATCTCGGTCGCCGGTGCCAAGTTCCTGACCGTCCACTTCTCGCGATTTCAGCTCGCCGAGGGCGACGTGGTCACGCTCAGCGACGCCAGGGGCATGGTGGCCGTCACGTACTCGGGCCTCGGCCGCGGTGACCTCGGCGACAAGGGCGGCTTCTACTCGCCTCAGGTTTTCTCCAGCAGCGTGACGGTCCAGTTCACGCCGGCCGCCACCACACTTGCCGCCGGTGACTTCGGCTTTGCGATCGACAAGGTCGTGCGCAGCGCCAGCTCGGCCTCCGTGTCCTCGATTTGCGGTGCGGCCCAGTTCGAAGTGCCCAAGTGTCTCATCAATGACGCGCGCGTACCGCTTGCGTATGCCAAGGCGCAGGCCGTTGTGCGGCTCACATACGGCTCCACTTCGTGCTCCGGTTGGCTCGTCGGCAGCGAAGGCCACATGATCACAAACCACCACTGCATCTCGTCCCAGTTCATCGCCTCAAACACCGACGTTGAGTTCGAGGCCGAGAGCCCGACCTGCGACGACCAGTGCCTCGTGGTTGGCGGCTGCCGCGGCAAGTTCGCGTCGAGCGTCACGTTCCTCACCGCCGACGAGAAGCTCGACTACGCGCTGGTCAAGCTCACGGCCGACTTTGATCTCGCCAAGTACGGCTCCCTCAAGTTGCGTGTGTCCGGTCCGGTGGAACAGGAGCAGATCTACATCCCGCAGCACCCGCGAGGCCGCGCGAAGGAGATTGTGGTGACGGTGGATGGCGGCGACGTCGCCCGCGCCACGGTCGGCGTCAACGACCCGTGCGGCCCGTACCGCGTGAACTACGTCGCCGACACGGAAGGCGGCTCGTCGGGGTCGCCTGTGTTGGGCGCCACGGACAACGCCGTCATCGCGCTCCACAGCTGCGGTGCACCAGAGACCGGCGAGTGCAAGAACTCGGCACTGGATGTCCGCACGCTGATCTACGCTCTCCAGAAGAAGAAACTCCTGCCGGCCGACGCGCTGGATGACGCGTCGAGAGAGCTGGCGTTGGGCCCGTGGCTGCTCCAAGAGCCCACACCGGCGCCGCCCCAGGTCGGCCCGCCGACGCCCGCGCCCACGCTCGACTTTTGCCCGGGCTTGAAGTCGGTGTCGACGTGCGCGGTGTTCACGCAGGGCAAGTGCAAGTGGGTCGACGGCACCTGTGTGAAGAACACTTGACGCTAGGACGGGCAATCGCCACACGTATTGCGACGCACGCACGATGTAATAATGAGGCGCCGTTTTCATGATCTCCACGCGTTGATGTCAACGTCACCTCATGCGTATTCTGGCTCATCCGTCATCGGCGTCGGGTGAAATCCTCGCCGCGTTCACCGACAGCATGTATCGTGTGTGGAGATGTACGGCATTGAAGCAGCCACCACGCGTCACGAGGATGGACGCCCTGCCGGAATGCTGATGGGTGTTCTCCCATGTTCAGCTGTCGCGCGGTGTGGCATCCTGGGGAGATCGTCCTGGGGGAGACGCCACCGTCAGCGACAGCGACGGATCCGCATCGGTCCGGAACGAAGCCCATCGAGGTGACGCTGTCAGCGCTGAAGGTCTCCGTTCTCAGACTTGCCAACGAGGAGGATGGGCCGCGAGTGCCACTCCCTTGACCGTCGTTGACCGCGTAGGTAACGCTTTCCTGGAACCGAACTCCTTCGAATATATCCTTCTAGAGGTTCGCTTTCCAGGTGGCGTTGGGTAGGGAGGTTTGAAGTGGTACAACTGTATACGACGGATATCCATTTGTAAAGTGTTGGGATCCGCAGGCGTGATGGCCGCGGGCGCGTGTACCCCGCCGGTCCAATGGCGTCGACAGCGCCAGGGCGGCGCTGGCTGCTCGCCGCGAGCAGCGCGCGAGCCTCGCGCGCTGATCGCCGTGGCGGCTTCGGGGGGAGGGATTCCGTCCCGGACGTTTGTGTTCACTTTCCGTTTCCCCCACCTCGCCCCAAGCGAGCGTACTCGAGCCTCCCGCTCTCGTATCCGTCATGGTCTCCTTTCGCGCGCTCGCGTCCTCGGTCGCGCTGCTGGCCGCCGTCGCCAGCGCCTACCAGCCACCGGCGGTGATCGGCCGCGACCAGGCCGTCGCGTACGCGGTCAATGCCACGAGCCGCGCGCCATGGTCCCAGACCATCACGGTCTCCGGTGCCAAGTTCCTGACCGTCCACTTCTCGCAGTTCAAGCTTGCCGAGGGCGATGTCGTCACGCTCAGCGACGCCAAGGGCGTGGTCGCGGCCGAGTACTCGGGCCTCGGCCGCGGTGACCTCGGCGACAAGGGTGGCTTCTTCTCGACCCAGGTTTTCTCCAGCAGCGTGACCGTCCAGTACAAGCCGTCGCCGCTCTCGCCGCCCGCGGGCGACTTCGGCTTTGCGATCGACAAGGT
>JAMFLL010001715.1:0-13722 GCA_027475725.1 Pythium rhizo-oryzae | reverse complement strand
CATGTACATATCTAACGCGAACTTAGTGAGGTGTGAAGAGAGCAGTAGTATAAGGGTGTTGAGAGTAAGGTATAACAAGTCCGAAATGCAAAACCAAGTAGCGATAGATTACTTCATTCGACGGCGCAAAACTCAATAAATAACTGCGATTCTACCAGCGGGGGAGCGGTGAGGACCGCGCCGCCGGCTCGCGTTGGATATGATACTGCACCACGCGTCGCCACGCGCGCATGCGGGGGGTCTCGCACCGTCGTTTTCTTCAGTGATACAAGTCGATAGGTGGGGGGTCTCACGCGCTTGTGTGGATGGGGGGAGGACAGAGCGCTGCAGCGAAAATCGAGTTTGGATCTACTCGTCCTCCGTCTGGTTCTCCTCCTGAATCGAGTTCAGGCCGAGTTCCGACTTGCTGGACGGCGAGGTCGCCATGCTGGCAAGCACACCGGCGTAGGAGCGGCGCGGGAGGGCCATTTCCTGTAGGAACGAGACAGATCCGCATTAGATCTTCAGTTACAAGGAGAGGGAGAAATGAGGATGGCGGGGGAAGCGCACCTCGAGGATGAGCTGCGCGAGCTCGTCGTCGTCGCCAAGCGAGACAAAGCTGCTGAGCTGCTTGTGGAGGTCGCAGTTGGTGCTGGTGAGGAAGTCCATGGTAGAGACGGAGGAAAGCAAGCGATGCAGTCGCGAGTGCGTGGTGAGTTTCTGAATGGAGCGCTCCGGAAAAAGAGAACCGCGTGGGGGCGTTGGGAGGGTCCCTTTGGCTCCGCTCCTGGCTGTGCCCTGCCTCCTGGCCGCAATCATGCACCAAGGGCCGAGCCAATGAGCGCCGTTAAAAATACGGTACCGCTGAGTGGGTGGACGAAGGGACAAGAAGCGCGTTTTCAGCCAATGGACGAGCTCTCACTGTCTGCTACTTCAAGTGACGGGCGTCGTGACATCATTCTCAAGCGGGTTCTCCCTGCACCCCACGTCACACAAACCGACAACAACAAGCAGAATTGTTCTGCTGGATCACGCACGAGTTGACAAAACACGGTAGGCGTCCCACTGCCTTGGCTCTTGGTTTGTGTGGGAAACCTGAGACATGGGGTGCGTCACGCCACCAAAGATCTCACCTTGTTTTGGCGCAAGAAGTCTGTACCCTCTCGAAAATGATCTGAGAACTGCGTCCGTTGACGCGGCATACTGGTGCTTGGGCGGCGCTCGCCTGCTGGCTGGCTCGGTCGCTCACTTCTGCGCTGGATCCGTTTGTTCTCGAAGCAGCTGCAAGCACAATCTTCTCCCTCTATCATTCGCAGGACTGGCCTCTGGCTTGTCCGCCTCTCTCTTTCTTTGTATGGTCACAGCCCTGGGCTTATCAACAAGGTACCGGAAATGTATGGAGGCCGGTTCCCCGCCGCCTTCCCAGCCTCCTGGATTTAGTTGAGCTGGCACCGGCACGTGCGAGAGCTCTGACGTCATTCCACACAAAACACTCCAAATGCCTCCATATTTCCGGCGTGACGCTGCTAGAACCTCGGGGTGATTGGCCAGGCACTCGACCACGTCGGGGCTCGCGGAGTCAACGGTGGTACGCGCACGCACGGCAGTTATAAAGCTCTGATGGAGCTGCCATCGTGGAGATTCGCCGGGCTGGTTCTTCGATTGATCCGTCGCATATCTAGTGGATTTGGCGCATTTTGGTGCGTTTTGCCGGTGGTTTGTTCGATTCGGCGGCTCCTCTCATCCCGGCTTTCACTTCGTCAGCGTGCCACGTCGATGGCTCCATTCTTGATGGCTGGCTGGCGTACCCTGCCGCGTCGACGTCGACGCTCTCTGGCCGAAAAGCCTTCGACAAACGCCACGTGGTCTGCGTCATCTGCGATACGAGGCCTGCGTCATTCATGTCCCGTGTTGGAGTCCTTGAATCCCGAATACAGTTTCGTGGCGGTTGATCCCGACCGTGTTTGGATCCCCCGGCTTCGGGCCCGAAGCGCGGGCCTCCTCCGGAAGAACTGGGGCTCTCGTCATGATGGCTGAAAGGCGCGCAGAGGGACCTCCATCCGTCCGGGGTGTTCTTCGAATGGTGCACGGGGTGCGCCTCTGTATGATGCAGGCCGATCGATCGCCCTTCGACGCACCGATAGGCAGCTTGTCTATTGAGTCTACAGAGATCCCGCGCTGCGAGTATCTTAAGCGTTTCTACTATAGTGAG
Source organism: Pythium rhizo-oryzae (assembly GCA_027475725.1). NCBI lineage: Eukaryota > Oomycota > Peronosporomycetes > Pythiales > Pythiaceae > Pythium > Pythium rhizo-oryzae. Next base: position 11,531 of record JAMFLL010001715.1, on the reverse strand, counting down.
GCCTCTAAAGCGTCTAGGTTGTCGACTCGGCGCGCAGCGCCTTGCTTGAGATGTCGTTGCTTTCGATCCACTTGCGCACCTCTTCGGGCGTGTGTGGGTTGACTGCTTCGCTCTCGTCCAGGCCTGGCAGCTTCTGCACGAGCTTCTCGGGGCTCAGTTTTCCGATCACGTTGTTCTTCACGAGAACAATGGCGTGGACAAACGGCTTCTGGTTCGCACCGCTCGTCGCCGTCACGAAGCGATGCTCCACGTAGAACGCGCGGTCGTCCCAGCAGAGGAGGCGCGTCTCGATCGAATACGGCTGCCACAGCGATAGCTCTCGGCGGAAGCGCACGCTCTGCGCGCCCACAACGAGGTTCCCGTGCGTGAGCTTGAGCAGTCTCCAGATGCCGTTGTTCTGCGCAGCAAGGTTGTCGTAGTTGTGAGTCGGCCGCGTGCCGGGTGTGAGTCAGAACACGGCTGGAGTACGTACATGCCAAAAGTCTCGGCGCGCGAAGCCGCACTCGCGCAGATAGCGCGCATTGTTGTAGTGCGCGTTCCGGTCAATGTCGACCGGCCAAATGCGCCCCGGGAGAACACTTTTCGTGAAGATGTTCTGGCGCTTCTCGCCGCGGTGGATCCAGTCGTGCACGGTCTCGTACAGCGTCCACCACACGAGCCGCACGAAGTACCATCCGTCGCAGACCGCAAAGAACGAGAGCGCGCCGCAGAGCGCCGCCACAGAAGCCTCCGCCGCCAGCACGTAGCGTGCGAACACCGCGACGCTCGTCGGCGGCAGCGCCAGCAGCAGCAGCGTGCGCTGCTTGCGCGACATCACCATGATCAATGTCGCGGGTGGGTTCTCTTTCCTTTTGCGGGCGCGTGCGTCACCTTTGCACTCCTTCCTCGATTTTCATTGGATGAAACTCCAAGACTGCGTTGGCGCGCCAACAACGGCACGATGTCACTATCAAGAGGACGCAAAATGGTTAACCTATCTGAAACAAAGCAAATGATTGGTCAAAACCCTGTAGGTTTGTTTTGTTTTGGCGCGCTTGGGCGCTCAAGTTGTTGTTGTGTGGGGGAAACCATCGTTCTCCCCTCCCCCATCAGGGTCAACTTCAAAGGGAAACAAGTGCAAGCGGCGGCGTCACGACGTCTCGCTCTACCCGCCCCATAGATTAGATCCATCACCCACACGTGCCCACCATGAGCGCGCTCGTGCGCGCGCTGGAGGAGGACATCTACCAGCTATGCGAGCGCGTGCCGGACAAGCAGACGGCGCTCGAGAAGCAGCGGCTCTACTCGCGCGTCGGCCAGTTCCTCATGGGCTCGTTCGACGGCCACTGGTGGTGCAAGTACCCGACGCTCATGACCTTCATGGTGCGCATCCTCGAGCTCCACCCGGGGCCCGAGAGCGTGCGCATGTTCTACGACAAGATGGCGCTCCAGCTCGGACTCTGCGCGAAATGGTGCGATTCGATCGGTCGCTAACAGTCATCTCCGTTAATGACGGGGGAGAAAGCGGGGTTCTCAAACGTGTTTCCTTTGTTTGTTACAGTGTTGACATCTACCACTCGGCGATGCCCAGTGTCCGCGTCGAGCTGGAGAGCGAGTTCACGCCAGCGTCCGTGAAGGCGTTCTTCCACAAGGTCTCACAGCTCGACGTGGAACGTATCCAGGCGATTTTCATGCCCGCCAGCATGGGACGTCCCGCGCCGTCTCCAGCCACATTTAACCTGAACGTCTCCACCGCGCTGTACGAGATCCTAACAAATCGGCGACTGTGGTCCGACTTCCGCATCATTCGTGTCATCTCCAAGTGGCTCGGGGCGACACCCGAGCCGATTAAAGACGCGACGATCGACAAGGATATGATCCTTCGCAGCTGCCCTGGTATCCTTCAGTGGCTCGTTTCACCCGACTCGGGCATTCGGTGCGTGGGGGCGTCCACGTGCTGTAGCCATTGGACTACTAGTGCAACTGACCGCTGCTGTTTGTGTCCTACAGGGCGTGGGCGACATCGCTGGTCGGGAAGCACGGCATTGTTGTGGATATGTCCACGGAGAGCTCGGACGGACGGGCATGGATGAAGGTGCTAGACGAGTGGATGTACATTCTAGAGAGCGCATCCTTCAACACGTCGTTGTTGAATCTCGACCTGCCGAGCACGGAGGAGTTGCCGATGGTGAGTCTGCTGCGATCTCTTTGGATGGATGCTCTATTACGAACTCATCGCACTTGTATGTGTGGCTCGGTAGTTTCTAGATGTGACAAACTGTGTGAAGACCCCAACGAACCAGATTTTGTGGGCTGCACTGGATACGATCATGCAGGTGCGTTACCAACGAGAAGAGGCTACCGCCTTGGCATACCCTGACACTGTGCATTAATGAGCACTCAGCGAATGAACGAGAGCAGCCTCGAGGCACTGCTCGAGTCGTTCGATAACCTCCCGGATTTGGTTTTCAACTACTTGAACGATGCGGAGCCCGCGACAACTAACCCCCAGATCACATTTGTTGTAAGTGCACATGCTATGCAAATGCAGTCCCTCAAGCCTCACGCAATCGCTTACTTGCTCCTGGTCTAGATTTGCAAGTGCTACGGCAGTTTGTTGCGATGTCTGGGCCATCGATATTGGAACCACACAGTCCACTCACCGAAAGTCGTCCTCGATCTCATCCTTCAACACTGTCTCCTTCCATCATGGCGTGTCTTCGTCACGAAGCAACTTATTGACATCTTGCCACCGCTGATCACGTCGATGCGACCTCCTGTGAAATCCTCGAACGAGGTAAGGGACCCGCGGAAAATGTGTCGGTCTTCACGAATACCTGAACTCACGGACGTTATTCTCATTTCAGCGAAATCAAAAGAAGCTGGCGACGTACTTTGAGGCTCGAGCCCGCGTGTTCAGAATGCTTCTGCATCAAGACCATCGACCTGCTCACTTCAACGATCAGGTGCTTTGCGTCGCGGCATCGAAGGCGGTATCCACGATTGTGTGCGACTGTTATGAGCCCCGATTGACTTCAGCTACTCCCCCTGCAGTCGCCGAGTCAACCAAGCGCGACGATGGTGCGTTGCCCGAGATGGGTTTGGTTGATCTTTCTGTCATCGAGAGCTCGTTTTGGTGGCCGTGTGGGCCAGAATACGAGGAGATTGAACAGATGTGGATCAGCCACCTCTTCCGCCTGCTCATCAATCCGGAGAACGTCGTCGCTCTTGTCGATCACGTTGCGACAACATGTTCGACTGTGCTCCAGAAGCACCTATCTCTTGCGCGCGAAGTTGTTTACACTTTGGTCAAGTCAAGTGACGGAAGTGTCTCACTTTCAACGATACTGCCGAAGAAACCGATTATCACGAGGCTGACTGAGCGCCTTTGCTCATGGAAAGTGATCGCAACGATTCCCATTGCGGTGCATGGGGCACTTTTCGAGTCGATCGGTGGCATTGCTGAAATGCTCAATATCATCGAAGCTCAGCCTCAACCGACTCAAGTACTCAACGATTTCAAGGCAACTCTCAAGAACTACGAGTCCCTCGTGTGTGGTGGCTACCTTGAGCGCATTTGTGATGAAGTGCTTGTGAAGGGCCTCACAAACCCAATTCGATTTCCCGTTGTCGCCCAGCACCTCACAGTCTGCCTTCTCAGTCCCACCTCACAAGTTGATCAGCGTGTAAAGCGTTTGCTCACGAACGCCGGTACGAGCAAAGCCACACCTGATCGTGTTCCACCGCCGCTGGAGTCTCTGATCGTTGTGGTGCATCGGAATACCGAGGCTTACCTGCGAGGCGTTTTGAGCCTACTTCAAGGATGGAGGCTTCATGATTTTCCGCTTCAGGTAGTGTTACCAACTGTGAAGAAAGTCATCTTCACGTGGGCCAAGATTTTCGAGATGCTCGGCAATGACATCAGAAAGGCAATGGAAGCTTCAGGTGAGGCCTCGAGTACGCAATCCCAGGAGGATAGCTCCAACACCTTCAATCTGCAGAAGATCCCAGTACTGATAGGTGACTTCGTCGTGCGACTGCTGGCGGAGTTGTACAGCCCATCTAGACAAGCGGCAATTGAAGAGTCGGTGTTGATTCAGTCTCTTGATTTCGGCAACACGTTCTGGAGGTTTCTCGCGAAGGAAGACAAGGAGTTGGCGTCCAGTAAGCGCTTTGAAGGACTGATTGCCCCGCTAACCCGCTGCGTCGATAGTCTTGGAGGGCAAGCGGAGAAGCCTCGCGCAGCGGAGTTGTTGATGACGCTACTCGAAGGTTTCGTTGAAGGGCAGACTCGCATCAATGATGCGTCGATCTCGAGTTTGGAAGCGATCAAGTCGACAACGACAGCGAACATCAAATCAAAGAAATCAACTGACTTTGCGCGTGTAGCGACCAAGCTTCGTCAGGTGGCGAAAACTTCACGATTCTTCACTCCACGCCCAATCAAGGGGAAACGGGGCTCTCGCTCGAGTCTCGAAGTCGTGAGTTCACGCGAGAGACATGTGAGCCCGACACACCACGACGAAGGTAAACGAACGGCGGACGGTCTGGCCGGGACTACCCGGCCTATGAGTGGGAAGGGCGCTGCACGCGAGCAAGCTCGCCTGGCAGCGGCAAGAAGCGCTGCAAGCACAATTTTTGAAGCCTCATCTAAGAAGGCCCACAGTTTCTACGACGAGGACGATTTTGCTACTACGCGGGCAGCGCCAACCAAGCGCTCAAGTGCTGGTACAGATTCAAGGACCAAACCGTTCGATATCTCGCAGGTGGTGAAAGGAATGGAGCAGACACGCCCGGGAGCACGAAGAACTCCGCGTGAATCTGATCGGGCAACCGAAACGCCGCAGAAACATGATCAACGCGAAGAAGAGGAAGAGGACGAAGAGGATGACTCGACAAACCTGGCACCTCTTTTCTTCAAAATCAAGAACACTCAGAAGGCGATCCCGAGCTCCCCACTGGCACCTTTCTTTCGTCACTTACTTCAAGTCTGCATGCCTGCGCTGCTGACGAAGGAATTTCAGAACCAGCGAAGTGATCGTGAGCTCGTGCCTCCACCTCTAACGTTCAACAAGAGCTCGGAATATGCGAATGCATTCCTCCCACTGCTCCTCGAAGAATGCCACAATGAGGTTCAAGAGGGCTTGCGGCGGTGCTACTTCTCGAGTGGGAAATCAGGTCACTTGCTACGATACGAGTCGGAGAAGAATCGAGAGGGAATGCGGTGCCTCAGCTTTAGCGTGGTGGAGAGCAGCGGGCCGTCATCTGACACATCTCGACCACGCGACAAGTTTTTTCGGCGCGAGAAGCTCTTTCGAAACGCAGACGTTGTCCTAGTACAGTCCGCGGGAAATCGACAGAATGCGGGGAACATGGACTTCATCGGCGTGATCGTCGTCAGTGAAAATGATAAAGAGAAGCGTCGACAAGGCCGCCCGAGTGGGGCTGCTGGGGCTGGAGGCCCAGGTGGAAAAGACGGTCCACCGAAGGATGACCAGGAACTCATACGCATCATGTTTCTGAACGACGGCGAGCTGGAAAGTGTCACATCGGAAATCCCGACGTTCCAAATGGAGGCACTGGCTGCAAGTGCAATCGCGGACACGGAATGGCGTGTGACGTCGCTGAGTAATCTCGTGACTTCAGCTCGCGAATACGTTGCTCTGCGATCCGTCGATATGTTTCCTGAACATTTCAGAACTACGATTTTGACTCCAAATGTCTACGAGACCACGCAGACCGAGTTGCTCAAGATGACCATTGTTCTGGACGACTTGCGCGTTCGAAAAGGAGCTCAACCCGACGTCGAGCACAAGATTCTCAAGCTTCTGAAGCGCCTGGACAGAATGGAGGTGAGCTTGACGGACTTGCGGTCGACAAGCATCGGTAAAACTGTGAACAAGCTCCGTAAGCATGACAACGAAGATATCAAAGGCTTATCCAACACGCTGAAGGACAAATGGACGGCCCTGATGGACCAAAAAGACGCGTTGGATGTGGCTCCAAGATACGTGTCAGGCGAACTGTGGAACACAATTAAAGGGCAGTACAACCAGTCTCAGCTGCAGTCGATTCACAGTGTGCTCAACAACTACAGCGCAGCGATCAGCTTGCTCCAGGGTCCACCAGGTACAGGTAAAACGAAGACCATCATGGGCTTACTAAGCGGATTCCTGGCATTAAAAATTCCTCCGGCTGCCGTGATCCCCCTGTCAACGAAGCTGAGTGATTCGGCGTCATCAGATAAGTCGAAGGAATCGCCCACGATCGGATCAGCGCCCGATGGTGCTTTTAACAATTTCGACCTTGTTCGAGAAATCGCAGCTAAGCAAGGTGGGACGGGAAGCACGACATCGACTTTTTCGCTGAGCGGAACTCCTGCATCATCTCGAATCCTGCGCCATACTGATGGTGATACGTCAGGTCCGAAGCCCACGGCAATCCAGGCGCTGAGAAATACCGGCAATGCCCGTTCCCGGCTCGAAAGTAAAATGAACGGTAGCCGGCCTTCGTCCGCTGCGATTGTGCGGAGGACTCTAATGGGACCGTCCGTGCTTTCCATGCGATCAAGAGACGCCTCGTCAAGTGCTGCCCATGTATTGCTCTGTGCCCCTTCAAACGGTGCGGTCGATGAACTTGTGTTGCGTATTGTCACTGATGGCCTGCTCGACAAGACCGGAAAAGTGACTCAAGTTCGTGCGCCAAGTGTACACCCAGACGCCAACACTAACGCTCTGTCAATCGTCCGGTTGGGAAACCCGGGAGAAGACGCTCCAGACGCTGTGAAAGCGGTTTGTCTGCCACAAATCATTAAGCACGAGCTTTCAGTCCACCCAAAGACGATCGAACTGCGAAGTCTGCAAGATCAAGAACGAACGTTGCGCGGATCAATTAAAAGCTTCTACGACAAAAAGCAAGAGGAAAAGGCAGGTGAAGCGGAAGACAAGGAGGCTCAGCGGGCTGGACGTCGAGGTCTCGCGAAGACACATTCAGAGTTGACACAGGTGAAAGGTAAAATTCGTCGCCTGCGGGACGAAGTGTCAGCGCTCGAAGCGAAGATGACTGCTGCGATTTTGTCGTCTGCGAGCATCATTGCCTGCACACTTTCCAAGGCTGGTAGTGGGCAGTTTGACGGGCTTCAGCGTGGCTTTGATGCCCTGATCGTGGATGAAGCGGCTCAAGCGGTGGAGTTGAGCACCCTGATCCCGATTCGAGAACGTGTGGCACGGGCCGTTCTGGTCGGTGATCCAAAGCAGTTGCCTGCCACAGTCAAGAGCGTCGCGGCAGCAAACGCACGTTTCGATCGATCGCTGTTCGAGCGAATCGCGGAAAGTGGCGTGGCGCCATCCATGCTTCGAGTTCAGTACCGTATGCATCCATTCTTGCGTGAGTTCCCGTCAAGACAGTTTTACAACGGGATGCTCACTGACGGGCCCACCGTGATGGAGCGCGTCAATCGTGTGTGTGGCGATCTGTACAAGAGGCCTTATTTTCAGCCGTTCATGCTCTACGATCTCGTCGACACGAAAGAAAGCGACTCGAATGGATCCAAGTACAATCCATCGGAGGCTGCCTTTTGTGTCGACCTCTGCGCCTCCCTCTTCGAGACTTGCCCCGAGTTGCGTGCGAAAAAGTGGTCGGTGGGTTTCGTGTCGCCGTACAGGGAGCAGGTTGGGACGATCAGAAAGGAAATCAATCAGTGCTCTAACCTCCCTGGCTCGATTTCGATCGAAGTCAACACTGTCGATGGATTTCAAGGCCGTGAAAAGGACGTGATCATTTTCTCGTGTGTGCGTGCATCCGACCGAGGCGGCATCGGTTTCTTGAAGGATATTCGTCGACTAAACGTCGCGATCACGCGTGCCCGATTCTGTTTGTTTGTTGTCGGCAGTGTGCGCACTCTTCGTCGAGATGAGACCTGGAATGCTCTCGTCCAGAGTGCGCAGGAGCGAAAGCTGATTATTCAGGCCAGAGCATCGAAAGGATTTGCGGCTGTGAAAGAAGAACTCGACCGTGACCCCCGACGTTTGAAAGCTCACTTCGAAGAAATGCATGAGAAGCTTGGGAGCAAGAAGGCGACCATCGCGTCGGCACTCGAGCCAGCACCCACGACTCTCAGGGCCGAAGAAGTGAAAACAGAAGTTCCCAACAAACAAGTTCTAGATGCCAAAGACACAGCATCAGTCGAACTGGAAAACGGCGCGTCAAATCTCGACTCTAAATCCGATCAGCGAAATGCCGAGGCACCATCACCACTTGCTGGACATGAGATCACAAGGTTTAAGCGGGGTCAGGATGCTGCACCGGCGCCACAACCTCTGGAGAAGAAGCTGAAAGTGGACCACCCTGAGGCTGCCAAGTTCCAGGCCAACAGCGTACGGGAATCGTCGCGCGGCACTTCATCTCCGAAGAAGACTTCAACTACCGGTGCTCCGTCCGCCGATCAGCGTGCCGCTTCGTCCGCTGGACGCCCTTCCGCGCAACCTCCGCGTCGGGATCGTTCCAGAAGTCGAAGCCGGGCTGACCGACAAAGCGGTGATGGAGCCCGTGGGCGAGAAAGTGGACACAAGCGCCCCGCACCTCCGATGAATGGCGAGTCAGATCCGAGCAAGAATCATCGTCCGAGCCGAGATGACCATCGGCGAAGTCGCAGCCGCAGTCGTGATCGACCGCCGTCGTCATCGACGAGTCGAGACCGGCCATCATCATCTACTCGCGATCGTCCACCTTCTGCAAGTCGTGAAAGACCGTCTAGCGCAGGTCGTGATCGTCCGTCGTCTGCGACTCATGAACGACCATCGTCAGCGAATCGTCGAGAACAAAGTCGGGGGCGAAGTCGAAGCCGCGAGCGTCCCCCCTCGACGACTCGGCGGCAGGACACGGACAGTCACACTCGTGTACTACCTCCTGCTCCCCACGTTGCGGAAGCGTCATCGAGGAGCTCGAATGTCGGTGTCTCGTCGTCAGGTGAAGCAAGACCCGGTGCGGCGCCACGCGAGACGGAACGTTCCGCCGAGCAAAAACATCTCGACCGGCAGGCACGGCTACGGGCATTACGCGACACTGCCGGCGAACGCGCAGCGGGTAACGGAGCAAGAGCTCCTCTCGGCGCGGGGTCTGGTCGCATCGTACAGCTCGTTCGTTCTGGAAGTCGTGATAGCACCACCAGCAATGGTGGACGCGGTGGAGGCAGCAGCAGTGGCAGCCGGGGCAGTGGAAGCAGTCTGTTGAGTAACATCCTGGGCAGCAGCAAGCAGCTTGCCCAGGCGACGTCCCGCGTCGATCTCGCCAGCGCGCGGCGGGACCACACGACGTAAGTTCTGGATAAGGATCGAGAACGTAAGTGGAGAACTGTTTTGGAGAGATAATGTTTTAATTTGGCGCATCACAGCCGTGTCTGCGTCTATGCTTACATGACCAACCGCATGAGCGCGGCGCCGACGGCCATAATGGTACCGGCAAAACCTACGGCGTACTGGAGCATGCGCTTCTCCACTTTCTCCATCGACAGCCGCAGGTCGTTGAGCGTCTCGTCCTCGGCCTGCTTTTGCAGCAAAAACTTCTTTTCGAGGTCGGCGATCTCCATGCGGATCTTGTCAAAGTCGATCTTCTCGAGCATGCGGATGTCCTGCTTGAGGTTGTTGAAGTCGCGCTCGAGCAGCTCGCGCATGTGGCGCTGGGCAATGTCTGAGCGTTCAGATGCACAGTTAGTCGCCCATGCATTCATTTCATCCAACACCGCCACAGGTGTGATGGATGCGTCGTACCAAACTTGAGCGTCGAGTTGAAGACGCGCTCCGACAGCTCGGCCTTGAGCTCCACGTGCTCCGACTTGGTCGCGAGCTGGAACGCCATCCAACACCACACACTATCGTTCAATCATTTTGCTTCTCGCTCAGAAAATGCTGTCGGTCACTAAACGCACCACGCGCGACTGCGCCTCGAGCGAATCCGCCATCGAGTCCTTCATCACGTCCAGGATCGCCTCGGCCTGCTCGGGGGAGAAACCTACAGAATCCATACAAAGAGCAAAGGGAGCACGGAGCGTCAGGAATACACCTGCAGATCCGATCGCGTAAGACCCCGCGCCGGCGCGCACCTTGGTCCTGGAGCTTTTTGACCACGCGGTGCGTGTCGAAATGGAGCGGCGCGGCGCTGGCCGTCGTGAACGCGCGCAGCGCCATCGTCAGCGGCGCCGCGGCAATGGGCGACGCACAGAGCGCGCGCTGCGCGGCGCGACGCGTCGCCACGGAGGTCGCGAAGAGCGCCATGTGCTGGAGTACTCCGAGGCCTGGTGGTCGAGCCAACACGACGGCGCTCGCCTCCCGCTGGCTGTTGTAGCTGCTCGTGTGACGCGACGGGCGGCAGCCGTTGCGCGATTCGCCAAACAAGGAGAACGGCCGGGAAGCGCAAAAAAAACGATTTCCTGACGTTGACTGCCTCGCGATTGGTGGATATGGTGGATGTGGATACGTTTTACACCAATGAGAGAAGGCAAAAAGGCTGCCATCCCTTCCCCCGTCCGGGTCACCAAGGCGAAGGTGGCGAAAATGTGGATAATACGTGTGGATGGCGTGCAGGCGGCTTCCCTTTAAAAAGGGATGGGATACACGCACGGATCAGCCTGGGAAGCACGCAGAGTTGGCGAGCAGCAAGCACCCTCGGTCACGTCAAAAGTCTTGGTCGAATGGCACTGCCATCCTATCGGCGCTGCAGCGGGATGCTGGACGAGGCTGCAGCTCCAGCATGTTGTGCGGTATTACGGTGTATGCTAATACGAGTACGCGAGCGAGGGGCAGTCGGTGCCAGCTGAAGCGTTTGAGGCCACGGTTGCCGTGGCAGTTAGACGAGTGTGGACACCGAGGCGTGCCTTCTTCAAAAGTGCGCTTGATGTGCGTTTTCCTACTGCCACGTGAGCGCTGTGGCAGCGCCGGCCACGCACGTGACGTCCCCGTGCTGTCGTTCCGTCGTGTTGCCCGAAAAAAAGCGGGGGAGATGGAGGAGGAGCATCCACCGTGTTCGAGGGCGAGAGCACACGAGAAGCTACACCAGCAGCGTGCCTCAAATCTCTTCGCGATGCGAAGACGGTCAGACGGACACAAACCAAACAGAGAGCGTTCGGGTCACCGGCACGCTCTTTGCGCCCGCGCGATCAACGCTGCGGAGGCGGCTTGGTCGTGGTCGGCCGCCAGCAGCGCGCCAATTACGCCCAATGGCCACCGTGGACTCACCCACCACGACCGTTCTGACCACACGCGTCGTCTCAAACTCAGTCGGCGGATGATTCGAAATGAGCCAGAGATGGGTTCTCCCTACGGTACAGCCCTTCCTCCCCAAACTGTGCACACTCGTTGCCCCGGCACGCGGTGTTGAGGCGACGAAGGGGGGGATCCACACTGCGAGAAGAGTCTCCACGCAGTCTCCACACACCCAAAGACAACACGCAGGCTCCAAAGCAACCGTCCATCCTCCACCATCCACCTTCTTCCAGGTGCTTGCTGCTACCACCACTGTCGCCACCACCGCCATGAAGCGGTTCACCACGCGCAACG
>JAMFLL010001714.1:0-13724 GCA_027475725.1 Pythium rhizo-oryzae | reverse complement strand
GCCCGACGACAAGAGCTACGTGGAGCTCGTGCAGGACTGCGAGACGGCGTTCACGGCGCGCGAGATCGAGAACGCCGAGTACAGCACGGGCACGACGTTCTTTTTGCCGGCGACCATGGAGCCGCGCTGCGTGCTCGAGCGCATGGCTCGCGAGGTCTTTGACTTCCACACGCGCGACGTCAAGGAGTACAACCCGGACAAGTCGGGCGCCGAGTGGTGGACGCTCGTGCTGGACGCGGGCGAGGCCAACGACGACGTGGCGTTCCACTGGGACCGTGACTACGGGCTTGAGGACCAGTACAGGGTCAACTTGCACCCACACGTAGGCACGGTCACGTACCTCAGCGACATTGGCGGCCCGACGATCGTGCTGGACAAGGTGAGCCCGGTCCAGACGGGCAGCGACGACTGCGGCGCCGGCGAGATCGCGACGGGCTACGTCTCGCGGCCCGTGCTGGGCAAGCACATCAGCTTTGACGGGCGCTTGCTGCACGGCGCGCCCGGCGATCTGGCGACCGTGTTCACCGGACTGACGGAGGAGAGTGCGCCTTCGGCCGGACAGAAGCGCAAGCTGGACGCGCAGGCGATCCAGAACGGACGCCGCGTGACGTTCCTCGTGAACGTGTGGCTCAACCACAAGCCCATTGACAGCGACCCGTTCCCGGAGGAAAATCTCGCACAGCTCGCGTGTCCCGAGAAGAGCGGTATCAAGTTTGAGTTGGAGCAGGCCGAGACCACGCAGAAGCCCGAGGACGCGATCCAAGTGGTCGAGGCGGGCAAGGAGGAGAACACGACGCTCGAGCTGTCGTTCGTCGAGGCCAGCCGCAAGATGGCGCTGACGCTGCCCGTACCGGTGAAGGCGATGCAGGACGTGGTCCGCAAGACGCCGGCGGCGTCGAGCTTCCAGGTCGACTTCCACAAAGAGAGCCTCGCTGTGCTGGTCGCGGGCGAGGAGGTCGAGGACGAAGAGGACGATGACGATGAGGAGGATAGTGGTGGCGACGATGACGATGATGAGGAAGAGGAAGATGACGAGGAATAGAATGCAAAGCACTACGCATTACGTATGACCGCCGCCAAGTGTCCATGTGATGTGTGATTCCTCCTGCCTGTGCTGGAGCTCTTGGATGCGCGCGTCGCAGATCCCATCAGATCTGACGCTCTCAGATCCAGCTTCACTTTGCTGGTGTTGGGTTTCGCGCGCATTTTGCACGGCTGGCGAGTCGAGTGGCGCGGTAAGCGACGCAGATGTGACCCGCGAATGACGGCGCCGCGCCAGCTGCCGGACCATGTCCAGTGGTGGCGGGGCGCCCAGCGGAGAGGCTCCTGAACCACCTCAAGCGCGCGGGAACAGCATCTCACGTTCTCGTTCCGCCTCATTCTCCAACAGTCGCTCCTCGTAGCATTCACTTCCCCGCATCAAGACCCCCATGGCCCCGCCGACCTCCTTCTCGGTCGCCACGAGCACCGCGGCGCTGTCGCCGCTCGTGCAGCAGACCGCTGACTTCGTCAAGGGCCAGCTGCAGCACAACGACGCGTCCCACGACTGGCGCCACATCGAGCGCGTCTGGACGCTCGCGCGCGCGCTCGCTCAGGAAGAGGTGCGTGCCGGATAAACGGGTGGCTTCGGCTTCCGCCTACGTCTATTCGCCCCAACTAACGCTGCTTGTGTATGTGCAGAACGTGGGTGACGAGTCGCTGGAGATCGTGGACCTCGCGGCGCTGCTCCACGACATTGACGACTGGAAGTACCAGACCGGCGAGGTCGCGACCAAGCGCGCCGAGACCTTTTTGCGCTCGCAGCACGTGGCGGACGACAAGGTGGCGCGCGTGATGGACATCATCGACCACATGGGCTTCAAGGAGGAGCTCGGCGGCGCCGGCGGCGCGGCACGCGAGTGGTCGGTCGAGTTTGGCTGCGTCCAGGACGCCGACCGATTGGACGCGATCGGCGCCGTGGGCATCGCGCGCTGCTTCACCTACGGCGGCCACAAGAAGCGCGCGCTGTACGACCCGGAGGCGCCGCTCGAGGCCGAAGTGAGCCAGGAGCAGTACAAGGACAAGAGCCGCCAGGCGCCGACCATCAACCACTTTTACGAGAAGCTCTTCAAGCTCAAGGACATGATGAAGACCCGCGCCGGCAAGCGCATCGCCGAGGAGCGCCACGTGTTCATGGAGCAGTTTGTCACGCAGTTCTTCAAGGAGATCGAGGGTCGCGGTTAAGCAAGCTGCCATCAATAGAAACACCATATCATCATCACACACACATTCGTGTTGTCCATTGCGGTTGTTACCTGGAACCAGTCCCTACAGATACCGCTAATGGAGACAGCGACTATCCGGGTGGCCAGCCGAGCGTGCGGCCGCCAAGCACGTGGAGGTGCAGGTGGAAGACCGACTGGCAGCCGTCGCGGCCGTCGTTGATCACGACGCGGAAGCCGTTGTCGAGCTTCTGCTGCGCTGCGAGGTCCTGCGCGACGAACAGGAGGTGGCCCAGCGCCGCCTTGTGGCGCGGCTCGGCGCGCGAGAGCTGCGTGAGCCCGTCGCGGAGCTTGGGGATCACGAGGAAGTGCACGGGCGCCTGCGGGTTCACGTCGTGGAACGCGAGACACTGGTCGTCCTCGTAGATGATCTTGGCCGGGATCGAGCGGTCGAGGATCTTGTCGAAGATCGTGGGCGCGCCCGTGTCTTTGGCGGCGGATGCGGCGGCGGCGTCGGCGCGCGCGCGCTCGTCGCTGCCGGGGGACGCGCTGGTGGACATGGCGGCCGCGAAGCGCTGCGTCACGGCAGAGGCGCGCACGGGGGCGGACGACGACGGAGCAGCGAGATGCGCGCGCAGCGTGTAGAGGCGCCGCAGCATTACGCGCGACCCCCGGGGAGAATGGAAGCTGGCGATGATGGATGACATGCACGATACGCGCGACCTTCGTGCGACACTACATCATGATGCGTTTATGGAGGTTTTAAGATCCATGCGTTTCTACCTCAACATCGATTGTTAAAGGTATTCTGATGCCGTCTCGTTTGGTTGACGCAGCTTCGTCGACGATTCTTCTGGTGGTCATGGCAACACATGCGAGCACACCGCTCTCGTGCGGGTCGCTGCTCCTACGACGGGCTAATATACGTAGCGATCTTGTGTACAATATCTGTGCTCCCTCAGCACCCACAAGAGGTCCTGGTCCTGGGGCGTGGCTTCGGCCTGTGGGAACTTCCTCTGCCAAAAGCCGTTGATGATGGGCGATTCGGCGGACTGGATCGTGCGGCTCACGATCGCTGGTCACTTCAACGTTGCACAAACCCATAACCTCTGACATATAATAACAGACTGCCGCGCCCACCTGCGTCACGGCACAGGCTGTTTGGCCCACCACCACATTTATGTGGTGTTTATAAACACCTGCACCGTGAAATGCAACTCCACTCCGGCTATTCGACCACTCGGATTCATACAAATGACAATACACTCTCGTTTCAGAGTGTCTTACACCGTCTCAACCGTACTGGTCCGATACTGTCTCCGGTGGTGGTGGGTGTTTGGGTGATCGCCCAGGACCATCACTCCGGTTTCCCCACGTTTCCTGTGGAGCGCAATCGTTCGTCCGATGGCCCGAGGTGGCAGCATTCCGCATTTTCGAGCGCGCCCCCCCTCGTCCCGTCGTCCCCCCTCCCCCCCCCCTCCCGTCTCCATGGGCGAAGCGACTCCCCTCTCCCCGTCGGCGGCTGCCGTGGACGCGCCCGCGGACGTGGCGCCGCTGGAGGACGCGTCCTTCGGCGTGTTCGTGCAGCCGCCGGCCGCGGCGCTCGCGCCCGTGCGCCTCGACGGCGTCAGTGCCGCCGACACGGTGCTCTCGCTGCGCCAGATGCTGGCCGAGTACCCGGCGCTCGCGTGCTACACGTGCTACCGGCTCGAGGCGCCGTCGCGCGAGGCCGACGGCCAGTGGGTGCCGCTCAACGACTTTGTCGAGCTCGGCGAGTACGAGGCCGTGACCGACGGCGCCACGCTGCGCATGGTGCTGGAAAAGTACGACGCGCGCAAGGTGCGCGCCCATGTGCGCCGCTTCCGCGACGTGCTGATGAACCCGCCGATCCCGCAGGGTGACGTGGCCGACGCGGCGGCTGCGGCGGAAAAGCTCGCGCAGGCCGAAGCCGACAAGGCCGCGCTCGCCAGCGAGAACGCCGAGCTCGACGAGAAGGCCCAGAAGGAACTCACGGAGAAGCAGCTCAAGAAGCTGCAGGAGATCCACGAAAAGCTCGAGGGCGTCAAGGTGCCCGTTGTTGCGGATCTGGGCGAGTTCTACGCGATGCCGCTCGTGCAGACGCCCTCCAAGCGCGAGTCCGAGGACACCACCAAGAACACGAAGAACACCTCCTCTTCCAAGAAGGGCAAGGGCAAGAACAAGAAGGGCGGCGCGAAGACCCCCGCGTCGGCGGCCACGCCGACTGAAGTAAGCAGCGGCGACGAGAGCGGCGCTGAGTTCTCGCTCGAGTCGGCTAAGCTGCCACAGTGTGTCAAGAGCATCGTTTTCTCTGGATACAACCCGCCCCCGGGTCCGCGCAAGCTCGCCGGCGACCTGCTCTACTTGGAAGTCACGACCGAAGACAACGCTGTCTATAACGTGACGGCCCACGTGAACGGCTTCTTTGTGAACCGCTCCACGACCGCCAAGTTCGACCCGCAGCCGCGTGCTGATGCGTCGACGGAGCACTTGCTGCTCGATGTGCTAAGCAAGGCTTCCAACAAGTTCAAGACCGCGTATGATTCACTGCTCACCAAGGCTGCGGCGCTCGCCAAGCAGGGCCCCGTGTCGATTGAGTGGATGGTCGCGGCTGGCAACCAGGTCGGCGGCAAGCTTCCGTGGAACACGCCCACGACTCCTTCGGCCAACAAGCATGATTACAACCTGAACCGTGCCGAGGACGAGCTGTGCGCCACTTTTGGTGTGGACGAGCGTGGTGTTCTGCGCGACTGGAATGAAGAATACCAGTGCTGCCGCGAGCTGCCCGCTGAGTCGCTGCGTGATCAAGTCGTGCGCAGTCGCGTCATGTACAAGATTGTCAATGAGTTCGTGGAGGCGGCGACGCAAGGTGCCGTTGCGATTGTGGAGGGTCACATCCCTCCGATCAACCCGATGGACGAGACCAACGCGCATGTGTACGTGTTCAACAACATCTTTTTCTCCCTCTCGATTGATGGCAAGCCCGCCGCGAAGGATATTACGGGCGAAGAGGCTGCCTTTTCTTCGGCGAACCGCGATTTGCAGGGCGTGAAGGCCTTCAACGCGGCTGACATCCCTGGCCTGCACACGTTGGCGACAACGGTTGTCGACTATTTGGGCGTGCGCGTGATCGCGCAAAGCGTGATTCCCGGTATCCTGCAGGGAGAGGCGTCTTCGAAGCTTGTGTACGGCTCGGTTGATGGCGGCAAGACGATTGCGTCTAACGACAAGATGCATCAGCTCATGCAGCAGGCTGCCGAGAAGCTGCATATCGCGGAGCGCAACATCCTGCCGCTGGGCAAGGATGAAGATGAAGAAGCGCAGGAGGACGAAAACGTTGGTGCTAGCGGAGGCGAAGCCACCACATCTGTTGTCAAGCTGTGTGCTCCCGTGGAAGCGAAGGGTATTCTTGGAGCTGATGGCCGTATGTACGTGTTGGACCTGGTGCGCATTACCCCGAAGGACTCGACCTACTACGCTGAACGTGACCCGCAGGCTACCGCGGAGCAGGAAGCGATTGCAAACGGCACTGGACTGCGCTTCAACCGCCAAGACGAGGGTTACGTAGCTGTGCTTCGTCCCGAGCTCGTCAACCTTTACTCTCTGTGGAAGCAGAACCAGATTCGTAAAGCGCAACGCGAGGAGCGCGCCAAGGCTAAGGCCGACAAGTCGGAGAGCGAAGATGCCCAGGTCTCTGAGAAGAGTGAAGAAGGCAAGGACAAGGCTGACGACGCCGAAGAGGCCGAGGAACCAGTCGCTCCTGTGCGCTTGAACCCGAATGTGTTCATGAAGTACGGTGCGTCCACTGATGCCGACGAAGCCAAGGCTGACGAAGATGCTGCGCGCGATGCCGCTGACTACCTGCAGAAGGTCGTCATCCCTGCTTTTGTGTCGGACATCCGTCGTGGAGCGATTTCGCCTGCCGATGGTCATGCTCTTAGCAACCTCATGCACTCGTGCGGTATCAACATGCGCTACTTGGGCCGCCTGGCGTCGCTTGTCAAGAAACTGGAGACCGTCGGAGGCATCTCCAAGTACATTTTGGAGCTGCTTGAGGTGGAGATGATCGCGCGTGCTGTCAAGCACATCGTTGCGGACGTGCTCAACGCTGATGCGGCTGTGCGCGCTGCTCCTGGTGATGCCATTGTGCAGCTTTTGAACGCGATCTTTGGCGGTTGGGAAGAAGTCGATGCGGCGGAGGAAATCTCGGCTGCCGCTGTTGCCAAGACCGCTGGTCTGAGCGACACTAACCCCAACAAAAAGACGGCCAAGAAGAACAAGAAGAAGGCGTCCAAGTCATTTGCGACCGCAACAACCACGAGCAACGGTGACGCCAGCGAGCTGAACGGCGCCGCTGTATGGGAGCGTATCACGACTCAGGTCCAGCAGCGTTTCGGCTACTCCCTTGCTTTGTGGCACCCGTACACGGACGTCCCGACGGAAGACGACGACGATGAGAGCGCCACCGCGAAGTTCAAGCGAGTCCACAAGAACGTGCTGCTGCGTCGGCTCTCTCAGCGCCTCGGCCTGCGTGTTGCCAGTAAGACGTATGACTTCGCGTCAGTGGCTCCTTTCAAGCTTGACGATATCACCGGCGTTGTGCCGGTTGTCAAGCACTCGTTGCCTGACCACCCGCTCGCGCACGCTAAGCAGCTTCTCGAGCGTGGCCGCCTGCACCTGAGTGGTGGTGCCCTTGCGACTTCGTACGATCTGCTCCAGGAGGCGTCCTCCCTCTTGTACCAGGTTGTGGGCGGTGCTCACGAGGACGCCGCGCTGTGCAGCTCGTCGCTTGCGACCGTGCTGTACCACGCTGGAGATGTTGCCGGCGCGATCGTGCAGCAGCAGCGTGCACTCGCACTGTACACCCAGCTGCAGGGCCTCGACTATCACGACACGGCGTTCGCGCACGCCAACCTCGCCCTTTTCCTTCACACAAACTCGCAGACCGATCTTGCTGTGGCGCACTTGCGTCGCGCGATCTATTTGCTTGAGCTCTGCGCCGGTCCTCACTTCCCGGAGGTGTCGACGCTGTACCTGCGTATGGGTTCCATGTGCCAGGATGTTGGCCAGGTGACACTCGCGCTGCTGTGCTACCGGGAATCGCTGCAGCGTGGCGAGTTCGACCGCGTGCAGGCAGCCAACACGCTTCACCAAATGGCGCTCGCATGCGCGCTTGCTGGCAGCTTCCGCGACGCACTGATCTACGAGAAGCGCGTCTTTGCTCTCCTCCAGGAGGCGTTTGGTGACGAAGATCCGCGGGTGCAGGAGTCGGCCAAGTTCATGGCGCGTTTCACGGAGCGCGCCGTGGATGGCGCCAAGGGCCGACGAGAGGTTGACGCGGCGGCGGCGGCCGATGCAATTGCGCAGGAACTGATCCAGGAGTTTGCGATCAAGGAAGAGGCGGCTGCTGGCAAGAAGAATAAGACCGCGAAGGCGGCCAACGGTGCCACCAAGAAGCACTGAATAGCACGCCAGCAGAAAGTCGAATAGGTAGCCGCGCCGAATCATCCTCCGCACAAACGCTGGTGAATCTGTCTGGCTCCTGGCTGAAGAGGAAGGTCGCGATCCTGCGCGGAGTGGGTGAAAATCGGTCGCGAAGACCGTAGTGTCCAGCACCAACGGGAATAGATTGTGTTTGATTTCATGTTTGTGGCGTGCGCTCAGTTCGAGTGCTGCTTGCGCCACTCTGCGATGGTCTTGCGGAGCTTCTTGGTCAGCTGATCAATCTCGTCACGCGTCATGCCGACAGCGCACGCAAAGGTCAGATACGGGTGCGGGTACTGGTCGTAGTGCGCGCCATACGACTCGAACGTGATGCCGCCGATGGTCTTGGCGTCCAGCCCCGAGACCACACGCGTACCCGACACGCCGCGCGCGAACAGCATCGCGCCAAAGAAAGTGAGCTCGCGCGCACGTGTCGCATCGTCGGCCGCGTCCGAGACAAACGTCGTCAGTGTCATCGCGAACGAGATCTAGAGGGGCACTCGAACCACACGAGTCAGATCGGTAACAGTGAGGATATTACCAGTCCTGCGCCAACCCAACGCACCTCGTTTTGGGGGGACTCGATGACGCGCTCGCCGCACTCGCTCGCGACGAGCTGCAACTGCTGCTTGAGGTATTGCGCCAGCTCCTTGCGCTCGCGGAGCAGCTTCTTGTACCCGTGGCGGCCCATCTGGAGCATCGTGATAAAAAAGTCGACGCTGGGCGCATTGCTCGCGCGGCCCGGGTACACATGCGAGACGCGCGCGACCATGTCGTCGCGGACCGAGCTCACGATTGCGCCGCCGACGGGCATGAGGAAATTCTTGTCGAGGCTCTGCACGACCGCGTCGACGCGCGCGACGCGCGTGGCCTCGTTCACGACGTGCATACACTTGGACGACTGCACGCCGTAGGCGTTGTTGACCACGTGCGCGATGTCAAAGTCCCTACAGAGCGTCGCAACCTCGACGAGGCGGTCAAAGCCGCGCGGCGCGAAGCAGCTCGTGGTCGTCATCACGGCCAGCACACGGTCGCTACCGTAATCTTCCATGAGCGTCTGCACACGCGCAACGTCCGTGCGCAGCTGGCCACTCTCTTCGAGCACATTCTCCACGACCAGCGGCGTGAGGCCCGCCGAGAGGATCGACTTGAGACACGACTTCTGGTCGATACGCGGCCAGATCACGTGCGTGGCCTGCGGCTTCTGGGCCTTGAGCGCCAGCAGCACGAGCGTGAGCGACATGCCCGTCGCGACGGGTAACACGATCGCCGCGGACGTGAGCTTGAGCCCAGCCTCCCGCAAAATGTCTTTGGCGAGTGCGTTGCTAAGTTGCACGATGAGTGATGAACCGGCGGCCTTGGGTTGCACAGCTGCGACGTCGCCGGAGCGCCCCACGCCGTGGCAGAGGAAGAAGTGACGCCGCGCCACGAGCGACGAGAACACGCGCGCCTCCCGCTCGCCGGCGCCGATGTTGGTGCGGAAGTTGTTGCTGTCCATGGCTGCTAGCTGCTGCAGCAGTAGCTCGACGCTGAGCTCATCCCAGGGTTCGTCGGGCACGCGCCGCTGCGAGAGTAGCACGGTCAGCAGAGCCTCGCGGTTGCGCAGCGCGTCCGCGCCCTGGCGGATGTACGTGGGCGCCACGAGCGCCGCCGCGAGCCGCGCGTTCTGTTCGTTCATTATCCTCGTGGTCTAAAGCGATCGCGGGTTTGGAGCTCTTCGTGTTAACGTATTACAGTACATACCTACTCCATGAGGAAGATGCGGCTGGCGATGTCGGACACGAGCCAGTCAATGCCGTCCATGAGCCCGTCGCCTGTGAAGGCGCTGCAGCTGAGGATACTCCAGTGGCGCGTCGTGAACTGCTCGGAGCGCAGGTCCAGCGCGTCAGCGATCTCGGAGGCGCTGAGCGCGCCGGGGAGATCCTGCTTGTTGGCGAAGATCAGCAGCGTGGCGCCAGCGAGTTTCTAGGGCGCAATGCATGCGAAACGAGAGATTAGCTAGTGTAGTGCGGCGCTATACAGCAAGGTATTCAGCGCAAGTGCATACCTCCTGGGCGAGCAATTTGCGCAACTCGAGGCGGCAGTCCTCCAGGCGGCGGCGGTCGGCGCTGTCTACGACCCACACGATGCCGTCGGTCTTTTGTTTTGACACACGATTCATAGCAGTGCACGTCAGACACCTGTTGTAAGGCTTACGGGCGCTCGTATCCAATTAGCACAAGCGGACCTGTTCGAAGTAGTTCCGCCAGTACGAGCGGATGGTCTGCTGCCCACCGACGTCCCACACGTTCAGCTTGAACCTGCAGTTCACCAACCAAGTGGGTCAGACTGGACGTTCGCGGCTCCACACACACGTTCCCGCATGCGCGCCGCCTCCACATCAAACGCACTCTTTGAACTCGAGCGTCTGGATGTCAAAGCCCAGCGTCGGGGAGATCTCGGTGATGTCTTGGCCCATGAATTTCTTGAGGATCGTTGTCTTGCCGGCATTGTCCAGTCCTCTGCGCGTCGTCGCCCCGCTTAGTCCCCCACACCCCATCCACCGCCAATCACCCGGCGCTACTCACAGCATGAGCACGCGCAGCTCCTTCTCCTTCTCCTTGACCTTCTTGAGGATGCTCAGCAGCCCCATCGCGCTCGTGTTCACTTCTCCGGATGGAGTAGCTTTTTGGAGCTCTTCGCTTCGCTCGATTCTGAGACGAACCTGATACCTCCATCTGAGTCTGAGCGTCGGTGACGTTTCGCAGCTCTTGGCTCATTTTGTCGCTTGAAGTATGTGGAGGAGACGAGAGAGAAGCAGCACCACTTCGTCGATAAGAAAAGCATGACCAAGCAGCGCACACCCGTGGCCACCAGTGGCAGCAGCGCTGGGCGCGAGCGAGAGACGTTGGCCATGCGCGAGCGACGCAGTGGCGGTATGAGCGCCAACCAGGACGAGCTGCCCCTGCCCACGCTGCCGCTGGCACGGAACCTGCGTCTGCCCGAGCGGCGCACGGCGATGGAGCGCCTGATGACCGAGATGCGCGTGGACGTGGGCGCCGAGGCCGACGTGCGACGCGCGAGCGAGGACAACCAGCAGGTGGCGGACGACTACGCCGACGTGTCGCTTGAGTTGCTGGTAAGATCGGGCTTGGTACATAGCCACCTTCCAGCAAAGTGATTATGCCATAGCTGATTGGTCTACATGCAGGCATTGCTCAGCCCACATGGTACGACACAGCAATGGGAGGAAGATGACGAATGCAACGAGTACGTCGAAACGAAATACGGGGACGCCGAGCAGCATGCGAAGCGCCTCTCGATGCTCGCGCGCGTCGATCTGGCCGAGTACTCTGGTGGTTCGTACCTCTCCACACACGTCACGTCGTCGAATTGCAGCATGTTATTCACTAACGTTTGCTATGTAGGGCACAGCAAGACCACACGCTATGAGCCGCCAGACTTGACGTCGCCCACGCAGCACATGGTGCCGTTTCAGGCGTCGCCCACAAACTCGGCACACGGGAACGAAATGGATCTCGCGTCGCCTGTGGCACTGCCCGACAGCCCACAGAGCCAACATCCACCGTGGCAGAATGATGAGTTCACGTTAAGTGATGATGCAGGCGTTTTTAGCGGTGCCCAAGACACTGCAAAGGATCCGGCAGGCACGCCGCACGGTGCTCCGCGCTCGAGCCCGTCTACAGTCAGTCGCCGCAGTGCACACATAAGTACGCGGCGATCCCCACAACCACCACACGCTCTTGGTCGAACACCGATGAAGCCAACGACAGCTGCGAGCGAGACCAAGCCCAAGGCGCGCCATGGAGGCATCTACTCGCTGCTACTCAAGAACAAGGCGCCCGAGCACGAGCCCGTGCTCGTGGACGAGAAGCGCAGCCCGCTCGGACCGGAAGGTGCGTGGTGGCGGACGCCGTGGCCGTAGTGCCGAGTGGAATGACCGAACGCCGTCGTGTTGGTGTGGTGTGCTGAATATGCGTAGTGTCCCCAAGCCTCTCCTCAATCAGCAAGGTGAGTCCTGGAGTGGGGTGCCGGTGATCCTGTAGCCTCTCTGAGCAATGTGCATCGTGTTTTGTAAATGTGGCAGCGCTCTTCCCCACCGTCTTTCGCGAATATCCAACACGGCGGGATCTATGGGTTACTGCGGCGTAGCTCCAAAGGCGGAGAGTGAACGGGGACGTTTACACCTGAAATTGTATATGTGTGTCTTCATCACATCCTGTTTTGTAAAAGCTAGTGCCAAAGGGGTACACCGTAAATTACGGACATTCCTTCCCGACACACCCATTGGAGCGACCATCATTCCGACCGCCCCTCAAAATGCGAGTGCGACACAAAAAGCGAGAACATCGAGAACGCGGGCGCTGAGCTAAACGCGACTCGGCGAGAAGCTCAGGCGGGATGAATCGGATATTCGGGCGCAAGAAGCCGGAGCTGCCGGCCGTGAACATCGGCGACGTGAACGCCAAGGTCGATGGGCGCGTCACGGACCTCGACATGAAGGTGCGCCGCCGCGCAGTGGATAGCGATCCGTTGTTTCCAGGAAGCTCACGCGGTTTGCGGTGGTGTGGTCGTGATTGCAGATCGCCAAGCTGGACGAGGAGCTACGCAAGTTCCGCGTGCAGGTGCGTCTCCCTCGAGGGCGTCTGTCGTCAAGTGAGCGGACGTGTCTGAATGGGGCCGGTGTCGTTGTAGATGGCCAAGGCCAAGGGTCCGGCGCTGAACGGCCTCAAGCAGCGCGCCATGGGCGTGCTCAAGCGCAAGAAGATGTACGAGGCGCAGCGCGACAACCTCGCGGCGCAGTCGTTCAACCTGGAGCAGGTGCGCGCTCGACGAGGAGCAGTGGAATATCCATCGCTCCCCCAGCTCGCTGACTCCTGACTGGTGTTCTGTGTGTGAATGCAGGCCACGTTCGCGATCGAGTCGTCCAAAGACACGATCTCGACCGTCGCGGCCATGAAGAGTGCGGCTGCGCAGCTCAAGGTGGAGACCAAGAAAATCGATCTCAACGAACTGGAGGTACGTGTTGATTCCATGTGGGTGCTGCGTCTTAGTAGAGGAGTGCGAGCGTCTCACCGACAACGTGTACCATCCACAGGACATGCAGGACGACCTGGCGTACATGATGGAGGACATGAACGAGATCCAGGAGATTATGGGCCGCTCCTACGGGTACGTGCCGCTGGTAACGTTGCCATCGTCCCAGCACACGCGGTCTCACGTATCCGATCATGTCTCTGCAGCATCGGCGCCGACATTGACGAGAGCGAGCTCGAGGCCGAGCTCGAGGGCCTCGAGGACGAGTGGGCCGAGGAGGAGGCCGCGGCGGCCGCCGCCGACGCGACGCCGTCGTACCTCGCGCCGGCGTCGCACGACCTCCCGGCGGCGCCCTCGGGCGTGCCCGAGCGCCAGCAGAACCAGCAGCAAGCGCGCCGCGTCGACGACTTTGGGCTGCCCATCGGACTGTGAAGGGAGGCCATGTACACACCTAGCGCACATAGCGAGCACCTAGCGAGCACCAAGAACACAGAGCATGCTGCCCGTCGCATACACATACGCAAGGTAGTCTGTACCCAGATTCCTCCACACACCGGCGGGAAGATGCACCCATCTGCTCCTTATGCACCAATCAAAATCGTTTCGATCGCTTTACGCGGGTATGCGTGTACAAAGTGAACTAGATGTGCTTTTGATAAGCTTATAGGCCGTAGTGATACCGTAGCGGTTTGG
The DNA here is from genome assembly GCA_027475725.1 of Pythium rhizo-oryzae. Lineage (NCBI taxonomy): Eukaryota > Oomycota > Peronosporomycetes > Pythiales > Pythiaceae > Pythium > Pythium rhizo-oryzae. The sequence goes on along the minus strand of JAMFLL010001714.1, from coordinate 291 downwards.
AGGGGTATGCTCGATGAGAGGTCGCATCTGGTTGGATCCGTGGTTGGTGGGGAGCGCCAACCACCGCAGCGAAGCGCCGTTGCCCGCGGCCCGCCTGCGTCAGCGGCGCAACCCACATCTGCGAAACACCCGTCGCGGTCTCGCCATTAGCCCCAGTCCGTCCCCCCCCGGATCGTACCCCCCACCACCAGAGCCAGGATGCCGCCGCGCGAGAAGAAGGAGAAGAAGGAGAAGAAGGAGCGCGTGAGCAAGAAGGACCAGCGCAAGGCCGCGGCCGAGGAGAAGAAGAAG
>JAMFLL010001713.1:0-13734 GCA_027475725.1 Pythium rhizo-oryzae | reverse complement strand
GTTTGGTCCGCAGCGATGTCGGCGGCGAACGCGACCACGACTAACAATCAAGCGGAGTACGACGGCGTCGTTGCCGGGCTCCGCGCCGCACGCCAACATTGCTGGACGCCACTGGAAGTGGTCGGCGACTGTCAACTGATCTTCTGCCAGTAACGGAACTACAGGCCTCCCTCCAACGCGACGCTCTGCGAAAAATACGCGGAAGCTCGGCGACTTGGCGACGCACTCGGAGTGCGCCATTGGCATCACCACCTACTAGCGTACAACAAGATGGCTGACGCGGCCGCCAACGTCACGATGGACTCGCGGGCCAGCAGCCAGGTCTTCCACCCCACTACTCGAGCAGATCACGCGCGATTGCGGCGGCATCTTGAGTCCGACTTCTCCCATTGGCAAGCTGAATACTTCACTCGGATAGACCGGTGAGAAGGGCCCTCACCAGGGCGGCTAGGGAACTCTAACAGAGTAGTTCAAGGGTATGGATCGTTCCCGAGTAAGTATCGGCGGGTAACCGAGTAAAGCTCCAAGCGCTTGGTTTCCGAGTAAACATTCAGTTTTCAGATCATTTCAGAGTAAAGCGGATCTTCCGATGCTATTAGAGTAATTTAGTCCCATGGCATAGAGTCGAGGTGATCAGATGGCACTATTCAGAATCATCTTCAACGAGTTCACGTCACTCGGGTGGGGTGTCACTAGATGTGTGAGCGGTTTCGGTCTCGCTTGGAGTGGTTTCGCTTCAATAACCCATTTGTGGCGTCCATGGGGCGTCTTTTCGGCTTCCAGCACTACTAGGAGCACCAGCACCCTCTCAACGGCCGCAGAGATCCGCGCGAAGGGTCGCTTTGGCTCGAGAAGTAGCATTTTCCATCTGTCTCGATCTGCTGCTCGCCATGGACGGCACGATCGACGAGGAAGCGCTCGTCCCGATCCCCGAGGCCGACACTGCCCCGCCACCGAAGCGAACCAAGCGAAAGCGGTATGTCTACACTCCTGTGTCATCGCACGACTCTGAGGACGAGGCGCTCTGCGCCCTCGACGCACACGACGAGCTTGTGTACAAGTTTTGCTACAACTACGGCAAAAAGGGGAGAGCTGCAGTGTACGGGTGTGTGTTCCATGACGACTGTGAGCACAAGCTGCGAATCCAATTTCGTGATGAAAAATGGTTTCTCGAAGAGAGCGGCTCTCATAATGAGGAAGGAGATCCCACCGGGGAGACAAAGACTGGTATATCTCTCCTTGTGAAACCTGACGTCGAAAAATTTCTCATTGGCGCCGGTCCAGTGAAGTGCGATCGTTTGTTGCGCAAGTTGTATAAAGGCAACACGCATCTACTCTCCCTCATACCAACGACACTCCAAATGAAGAATCACAAAGCTGAAATGCGCAAGAACATGGAAGGTACACGCGCAATGCCGTCTTGGTGGTACACTAATAACCCGGTTGCTCACTTTGTATGCGTTGTGAAATCTAGGAGGATGGGAGATAACAAGTCCTGCTGTTGTGTATGACTGGGCCTCGGACAAAACAATCACGACACGTGTCGAGTTTTTCGGTGCTGAGCCAGAGATCAACACTGTTCTGTTTTCTCCGGCAATGCTCGTCAAGCTGGACGACCTGTTTATTATCAAGGTCTTTACGTACACAACAACAATCGGGGACCGCGAGGTGCAGTCTTTGGGGCTGGTGTTCTCAAGCCGTCGGGTTCTGTGTAACGCGTACCGAGCGAGTCAAGATCAAGCGGAAGATGGACTGCTCGGAGTGACTGATGGCACCTACAAAATTCATTTTGGGGGTTGGACATTGGTGAACTTCGGTACTTACTGCACTCGGTACATCAACCACGAGTACTCGAAGCATTTTGTCCCGTTCTCGTTCATGTTCGTCCGGACAGAGCACGAATTGTCGTACACGGAGCTGTTTCGCTCGACGAAGGATTTTTGCAAAGCTGTGTTCGACATTGACTTGATTCTGAAATTTGGCAGCCTCGATCACTCGTGGGCGATATCTAACGCGTTCGTGGCCGTTTGGCCTGATATATCCCTTGCAACGTGTTGGCCGCACACACGTCGGAAGACCGGTGAGCAAAAAGGACGCCTTCGCGACCGCGCGTACTACGAAAGTCATGTCTCGGTGCACATCGGCTGGCTAGAGCAAGCCAGAACGGCCGCTCAGTTTGTTTCGCTATCAAAATTGTGTACTGCGCTCTGGCGCAAGGACGGAGAAGACGAGTACGCGGATTGGTTTGAAGAGACGTACGTGCGAGCGCCGTGGGGCTCCTGGTTCATTTCGTCTGCTGGATCAACTCTTGGAATTCTCCCATCACAGAACGCGATCGAATCGTTTCACGATTGCGTCAAGGAATGCTGTTTACCGTCCCTGCGCGCGAACACTGCGACGGTGCTGAACGAATCTCTACCTGCAGTGCTTTGCCTATTGCGGCAAGGATCCAGAATACCAATTTCTTGGTCACTTTGGCGAAGGTGGAGTGCTTACTCGCGGTGCGATTGTGGCGAAATTACTAACAAGGTGTTTGTGCCCACGTAGGTGCCATCCCCGCAGAAATGTTTGTGAAAGCGAAGAGCATTGTAGACGACAAGCGCAACTATATGAGACTTGGGGCGCCTGGAGAGAGCACGCAAACGCTAGTAGTGGTATGCAACGCGAGCAAATACGCTTACTCGGTGAAAAATCGCAACGGATCAACAGTGACGGAGGCACGAGTGAGCAGGTGCGTATCCACGCAGTGGAGGAGACGCAGTGTCCGAAAGTGCACCTCGTTCTCATCGCAAGTCAGTGTTGGTACAGATATCTCAAGTCGCTCGAAGGCCAGCTCGCGAAAAACACTGCCCCGACGTCGATTCCCCTCCATTTCATGTCGTTGCACCGCGTGCAAGTCCTAGTGGAAGATCCGCAACCTTTCGAGATGATGGCCAAGTGGACACGCGCCGAGGTATGAAAAGCTCCCTCGGTCTGTGGTGAGGGTCACGGTAGCTCATTTCCTCGCTGTCTTCTAGATTTCCAGAGTGCGCAGTTGTTTCTTTTGTGGCTGCAAAAGCAATCGGCAAACGGGTTGGATATGTAGCCATGTTCTCGCGACGATGCACTTGGTGCAAGTCATGAGTCTGGACAGTGCGGTGGCTTCTCTACCGATCAGACTGCTACCTGGCGGTCAGATTAAGACTCGCGATGCGCTCGCGAGAGACACCAGTGACACGGCCTTCTTTTCGGTCAACAAGTTGATGCGACTGTTCCAGACTCGGCCAGCTCGGAATCTGCACTGGAATCTGCTAAAGCCAGAAGGGGATGGCGAGATTGTCGGGAGGATCGCCAAGTGGATCCCAGGAAACGGTAGGTACTCGTGGCAAGTGCAGTTGGCTCGTCTCAAATCTTCGAGTGCGAAGAGCTAGCGGAGGCCATCTCCTACAGCCACTCCGTTGGGCTGGCCATCATGGGTCAGCTCGTCTGATCTACCTTGAGCGCTTCTGGCAGTCGCACTCGCGCGAGCGCAAGCGCGACACCGCGTTGCTGGACCCCCACACCGTGCGCCAAAAGCTCAAGCAGCTCGCGCTCGCGCTCCACGGCGTCGTCCCACTACTTCCATCCCATACCTGCTTATCGAACTCACCATCGAACTATATTTTACTCGCTTGCCATCCCTTCTACTACCACATACGCTTCTTCCTCCCATTCCATCCTATGGTGCGTGAATTACTCGATTGCCATCCCAAACGGGGCCTTACTCGGAGATCATCCAGAGTTTACTCGGGAACCATGCTATTCCGTAGTTCAATAGATCTCATTTACACACACAGGAAGGTACCAACGACGCTCAATTGCTGCAGGAGGAGGCGAGACGGTGCATAGTTGCCAAGCTGGAGAAGCAGAGGCAAAACGGACGCGTGCTTACGGAACTACCGATGCGACCCGAAGGCGCAGCGCGATCTCTCAAGGAGGAGCTTGAGCGTCTTAAGAAACAGGCTGAAGTATACGAGGCGGCACACGAGACCCATCGAAGGGAGAATAGTGCTCAGGTGCGCAATCTTCGGCAACCCAAGAGACTTGGTGACGAGGCACAACATGCTGCTGGACGAGCTGGCCCGAGCTATTATCGGCATCGAGCGTGGCTCGTCCCGTGACGTTGATCATGTGCCTCTCCAACTTCGTAACGAAGAAGAGTCGTAGAAACTCGTGGACGATCTGCGGAGCGTGATGAAAATTCCTGTGGTTGTGCCGTCGAAGGAGTCCTGTCTCGAGTTTGGTGCCAGCGAGAACAGCTTTGTGATGACCAAACAACTCGACAAAGCGTACAAAGTGGTCGAGCGTGTGCGACAGTCAATCATGCTCTTGGGGGACGAAAGTACGGAGGAGATCTCGTCGGCATTCGACCTGACTGACGACCAGATTCGTTTACTCAAGAAGCTCGCGTTCCAAGCCGACGAGCAGGTGTCGCCAGTTGCCTCCCCTGCATCCAGAGGAAGAGGATTCGGACTTGGAAGACTCGGACTCGAGCGAGTCGTCGTACCTTACAGATGCGTCGCTTACGGGCGGTTTTCTCCCTGCGGCTGCCGTCGATTTTCGGACACCGCGTCCAGAACCGGAACATCAATCCCCGTGCTCCACTTATCCAGGTGCGGCGAAATTCAAACACGGTTTACTACAGTATGAGACCCCAAGCCACGGTGGTTCTCTGGGAGTCTGTGAGCTGTTGGAACCCAGCTTGAGGCGCTGTGGTTTCTGTCGGTGTGGCGTGCGCGCGTCAGAGGAAGAGCCAGTGTGAACGAAGGAAGAAAACACCAGACGACCTATGTACCCTGATATGATAGCTAAACTACTGTATCGTAGGCCGTGTTCGGGCAGACGCCAAAATGTCGATTATCAAGCCTAAAACGTCAATTTAGGCGAGGTTTTATTCGTTTTGCTACTTTCATGCTCAGAATCAGAAAAACCTCGTAAGCTCCAAAATGTTCATTTCCAAAATTCATGGGGGCCTCTGTATTTCGAAAACGTCATTTTGGTGAGGCTAGATCTAACCTGCCAAAACCCAGTGAATTGTTCAAGATGCCTGTTTTTAGCGAAAATCTCCATTTTGTGCCCGAACACGGCCTTAATCTAGTTGATGTACTCAAAAATGTGCTGAGTTGACACTCTCCACGCGCCCGCGCACCCAGGAGGGGCCGGAGCCGGTGCAGGTGCTGACGCCGGCGCAGGCGCAGGCGGTGGCGGGGATGCTGGCGGTGGCGTCCGCGCTGGCGGTGGCGCGGATGCTGACGCCGGCGCAGGCGCACCAGGTGGCGCAGACGCTGGTGCGAGCGTACGCGCTGACGCCGGCGCAGGCGCAGGCGTTGACGCATCGCGCGGCGCGTGTGCGGGCGCGGGCGCCGCCTCCGCCTCCCGCGGCCGCCGCCGTCAACGCCCCGCCTCCGCCTCCCGCGGCCGCCGCCGCCGCCGTCAACGCTCCGGATCCGCCGATCCGCGCGCCGGCCAGTCCGGCGCGCGCGCACCCCCAAGGCGCTCGTCGCGTGCGTCAAGCGAACGCGCCGCGCAACCAGGCGCCGGCTGCTCGCGCGACTCCCGACGGGACTCGCAGCATCAACATCAACATCACGGCAACGAACATCGAAAACTGCACGTTCAGCTTTACCGACATCAACAACAGCGAGTAAGTTAGATCGTCGGCATCCACTAGGCCCGCTGTTGCGGGTTTTTGATCCCCTAATATACACGCACCTTTGGCGTGCTCCCATAAACCCCGGCGAGCGCCACGACCTGCGCGATCTGCTGAACACTGGCGTCGTTGTTCTCGCCGTCCTGACCAACGATCCGGCTCCCAGGCGCCCATCAGCACCATCTATCAGGATTGCAACTTCCCTGGGGAGTTCGAGAGAGAGAGAACTGCGGGCTGCGCGAGGCGTCGGCCGGACGCCCCTCATAATGCCATGACCGTGCGGATCACGCCGCCCAAGCTACCGTCGCACGCTATGGCGTGTGCTGATGCCTTGTCCACAAACGCCTGGCACTCCTCCTTCGTCATGTTCGGTCTGCTTTTCAACGTACCACCGAAACAGTCAGACACCACATCCAGGATTCCTCCATATTCGTCAAGTTTCCGTACCTTTAGACCGCGTCGACGTAGCCGTAGATGAACGTGGAGCCGCTGCCGCCGATGGCAAAGTCCTGCTTGACCATGGCGCCGCCAATCGAAATTGAGAAGACCAGTCCTTCGAATCCGAATCCGAATCCGAATCCTCTACCTATCGATGCAGGCAGTCCACGGTCGACATCCGCTCGTCGGCCTGGTTTCTTCGCCTCTTGAATAAACAATCTTGTTCTCTTTCGCGCGCGAGATCATCATGCGAAGCGACCATGAACAAAAGACCGAGCTTCACGCCGCGGCGCAACGCGTGATCGCGGCCGTTCCCCGTGGCCTTCATCGGCCAAATCGTCCGCATCTCGTCGTCGTATGCGCCCCTCAGCCACGCCACAGAAGATGGTGTCGTGCGGGCAGGTGGCGGCGACACTCGCATTCCAGTGGTAGCGGTCGCCAAGCGACCAGGAAGCGGCAGCGCTCACCCACCAGAAGTCGTCGTCCTCGCGAATCACAGTGGTCTCGAGGCCGCCCACGCGCCGCAGCGTGCCTTGGTACGCGCTAAGCCGCACGCGCAGCGCCCGTGAGAAATCCGCCTGCGTCATCATCCTCCGGATGATACGCCTGTGTTGAGTGATGTGGCTCCAGTGCATTCCGAGCCAGTGCGCCGACGCAAGTCACCTTCTCGCCGCAGCACTGTGCATGAAGCGCGCAGCGTTGTTGATCGTATCCAGCGCGACTCACGTGTTGCTGTGAGAGCGTGAGCAGCTCGTGGAGCTACTCGCAACGCACCGATTCGTCAGACGTTCCTGCGCCGTCCGGTGCCGCGCGCGCGACAAACAGCACTCACATGATATCAACGTCGTGGCGCTCGCTGACTCGCCGGGTTGACAAACAACACGCAGTCAAGCTCACGAATCTCGAGGACCATGCCGCTCAGCGAGGGCCGAGGCGGTTGCTCCACCCATGGGCAGCGGAGCAGAGAACCATCACATCAGGTACTCGGATCGCCTCCGACCGTTGTCGGGTTCGACAGTCGACGAGCTGCCGGAGAATCCCACCCGCGGCAATCGGACCTCGCACTGGTTACAAGGGCGTGTCCATCTCGATCTCGATCTTCCTCTTCGCAGGTGTAAATGCGTGGGCTTGGGCGTGATTGCATATCCTGGTCAACCTCCTTGACGCCGTTCTCCGCCATAAGCAAAACCTTTGCTACCCTCCCACTGGGTCTCAGTATGCCCACGAGCTTCTGGACCTCAGCCTCGACATCGACGTCCTTATCCACACTCTCTTCACTGTATCTCTCGAGGTCTTCCTCCGGGCCGCCGAGCGCTGTCCGCGAGCATCTTGAGGTCTTTCGGGATCTGCAGTTCGAGCGCGTGTCTGTAAGCTTCGACGGGCAGGCCGACGGCTGCATGGCTCACCGGCTCTCTGTTGCGCGCGGCGCTGATCTCGCGCTTTGCTTCAGGACGGGCAGATTAGGCTGCAGGAGGAACGCGTCGGTGTCATCGACAGCATAAAATCGTTGCTCGCGCGAGGCCCGACGACAGCGACAACGGCACGCCGGCGTCGCTTTTGCTACCGGCACGATTGCGCTCCTCGAAAGCGGTACCTTGACTGTAGGTCCCGTGTTGACGCTTGACGCCGCGCCATGGTCGCCGACTGCGAAGAGACACGCGGCGATCGCGCGTACACAAGAGCTGGTAGTCGGGTGGACGAGGTCCTGCGCGAGTCGAACGTGCTTGTGTGGGACTTGATCATGGAGACGAGCGCGAGCGCGCCGGCCGCGCCGCCAGCGAGCCTGTGGACAGCACGGGATCTCCCAGAAAGTGGGGAAAGTCTCCGTCGCGAGAGTCTCCGTTTGGCTAATCGCCTGGCGCCAGGAGTGATGATCGATCTCTGTTGTGTCTTGTACAGTACGATGCGCAACTGCAACATGTCCCCCGTTGGAAGTTCGTCCCTCGTCCAGCAACTGCATGTTCCAAGTGGGTTCAACTGTTCACACGTCACAGACACACAGGATGTCACATCTTCAACAAGCGAACGTACCCTATTTTGAAACTGGCCGAGCGCCCCCGCTTCGCGGGGGGGAGTTTTTCGTCCAATAGCATCTTTTAGGTGTAAAATATAAATTTTGACCAACAGAAAGTCCGTATTAGCGTTCCGCTTCCACGAAAAGAGCGCGGCCTTCGACCCGGTGCACAGCATGTTGCGCATCAAGATCAAGGTCGCGCGCACGCGGCTCACGGTCGAAGTGGACGCCGGGAGCAACGGCCGCTGGGTCGCGTGCCAGAAGGTGGACCTGCCGTTCGAGGCCGACAGTATATATTCGGGACGCGCGGCGCGATCAGGAGCAGCTTGACGCGCTCCACCGCCTCGATGAAGAGTGCGTCCACCTGCAGCGCGTCGCGAGTGACCGCATCTACGGACTTTATTTCTCTGTTGTGTGGCTTGCTGACTTATAGGATGTGGTGGCTGCGGACAACTAGGGCAACTACCTCCAGGCGTTCGACCGCATGGAGCGCACGCTCGTGCTTCGCCGCCACTTCTTCGGCGCCGACAGCCCGGAGGTCCTCCACGCGTGCAAGGCGCTCGCAGAGATGTGCAGCCTGCTCTCCATGAGCTTCCTGCAGCAAGACAACTACGCCGTCACGCTCGAGCTGCTCAAGAAGGCCGAGATTCTGTCCCAGCAGCACCCCAAGGAGAAGGCCACGACGCTCAACAACCTCGCGCGTTACTACCGACGCCTGGGCAAGCTCCACACGGCCATGGCGTGCCTGAAGAAGGCGCTGTCGATCGAGACGAAGACGCTGCGCGACGCGCGTAATGCCGCCGACACGCACCTTAACATTTGCGCCGTGCTTTCGCAGCTCAACAAGCACGACCAGGCTCTTGAGCACGCGCAGGCGGCGCTCGTGACGCTCCAGGAGGAGTTTTTCCGTAAAACCAATGCACCAGACACCGAAGCAGAAGCCACAGCCGTTTCACAGCAGGGTGCGCAGCAGGAACGAGCTTCAGTGATGTGTATCGCCTTCCACAACATGGGCGTCGAGCAGGAGGTTTTGAAGGACTGTGAGAGTTGTGTGTTGAGCTACAAGAAAGGCGTTGGTCTCGCCGAGCAGTATCTCGGCGTCGACCACGCCATCACAACGACTATCAGGAACTCGTATCTTGCGGCCAAGCGCACAATCTCCACTAAAGGCAGTAGCGTGCGCCATGCGGCCAAAGGCGCTCCCGGGAAGATGAAAATGGAACCGCTGAGCCCACGGGCGTTGACTCCGCCGTCGTCGCTGCGTCTTCCAAGTCCCATCGCCAATGATAAGCAGCACCGCCCCGAGCTGCCGTCCCCTCGGTCTATTGTCGCAGATGCGCTGGCAAGGGGCAATACGTTGCCACCGCTAGAACCGCTGCCCTCAGCGAGAATAGCTACCACCGCATTATCACCAGAGGACCCCTATTTCAGCCCGCGGTTCCGCTTTGACTCTAGTCCAAGTGCTTTGCCAACTACGACGACGACGACGAGTGCGACGACGTCACCAGCGAACGAAACTGTGGTGGTACAGACGAGCAACTCGGAAGATGTAGCTGCTGGGCATCAAGATCCAGACGAACGAGTAGAGCCAGACGGATCCGAACCGATAGAGAGCGGTGATATCGCGGACTCTCTCGAGAAATACGACAGCGCCACCACACCGGAAGAGCAGGGGACCCAGATCGAGATGCCGCAGAAGCCACAATCTCCAAGACCAGAACACTCCTCTGTCGCAGTGGTATCGGAAGAGGACCGCGATCAGTCACCACCGGCGCAATTGAACACCTCTGAGAGTGATAGCATTGTCGACCTGGACACCCAAACACTCGAGTTTGATGACGGAGACCTCGCTTCACAGCGTCTTCCTGAACAACTCGAGCTCGCGAACAAAGAAAGCGACAACAAATTAGACGGTTCGAGCTCTACTCATATCGGGCAGGCGGATGAAACACAGGTGGAAATTATCGACGAAAGCCCGCTCCCGCAACTGCACGAGGATACAAAAGAAAGCTCGATCGGCGTGTTGGCGGACGTTACTGAAAATCCACTATCTTTTGAACCGATGTTCACGGGAACTGAGCCAGTCGAGAACAGCGACAGCACAACCAGCATAGCCACGAGCGCAGCCCACAGTGATGAAGACTTCGTTGACGCGACTGCTGAGCTGTTTGTAGACAACCGAGGATCCATTGTGAATGACCCCACAGTCGCGGTCTCCGGTGAGTTTGCAGCAGTACCGGAGACTAGATCAGATGAGTTTGTGGACGGCAACATGGAATTGGACGAGGACGTCGAAGAGAAGCCGGGGCAGGATGAGCTAGAGCCGAGTGAGCAGCCAAGCGCGGACTCTACGAATATCGGAGATGAAGCTAACGCCGACCGCTTCCATCATCCTATTGAAAACGTGGATTCGGCTTGGTATGATGCGCATGCGGAGGGTGAACCTTTGCTTGCGACGGCAGGCACGCTGGACTCTGGGTGGGCGCAAGAAGACGATACTTACGCGCAGTATCACGATGGATATCCATCGTCAAGAGCGGATCCAGGGGCAACAGACGTGTACGTGGATGACAGCGTGGTCGCTCCTGGGAACGATTCGGGTTACGATATGACTTGGGCCGAGAGCACGAACGGCGAAGGATACATCCATGCGGAAAACGAAGTTCTTGAAGAGGTGGGCAATCCACTAGATGCGACAGAAGTTGGAGGCGAACCCGGGGACAGCTTGGCAACAGAACAGCTCGGAGAGCAAAGTCAGAACGGCGAACCAGCGTACTTCTCCACAGAAAACGAAGTATATGGAGACGATGACGGGCTACTTGTTCTTGCGGACACTGCTGTTGAAGCAAGTGGTGGCTTCCTACCTCGGCAGCCTGAAACACATCGTCAGAACGGCGAACCAGGATGCTTCACCGCGGAACATGAAGCCGGTCAAGAAGATAACGAGTGCTTCGCTCTTCGGGGCTCTGCATTCGAAGAAAACGACAGCCAAGCAGCTCTCCACCTTGATATACAATCGTGAGGCAGCAAACTTGGACCGCTGTGTAGTTGGGTGAAAAGGGAGGAAAATATGAACCCAGGACATTATGTTATCTCAACAAGGTTCACCAGCTTGAAACTCATCGTCTGATGGGCGAAACAGGTTACTCCGCCGCAGGACACGTTCCTCGCCGACAGGATAACAAGTCATTCGTCCTTGTGGACTCTACAGTCGAAGAAAACGACAGCCAAGGAACACACTACCTTGATCTACAATTGTGAGACCAAACTCGGTTCGCCGTGTTGTTTGGTGAAAGTCGAGGTAAAGATGAACTCACATACATGGCCCCGTTCGCAAAAATGGCTCAACGCTCTCATCTCCACACGACAGCAGCTATGCTCTCTTTACTAGATGGCGCTGTGTGCATCACCGCAGCGCCATAGACTTGGTAACCACGTGTGACAGAGTTCAAAAGAGACTTCTTGCTGGTGAAACTCACAAAAGCTGTGTTGAATCTTGTTGAGATGTGTCACGTTCACAAAACATCACCGTTCATCCTGAGAACGCTGCGCAGCTTGTAGAAGGGTTTCTGCGCCCGGGGTGTAACGCGGGCTTGACCTAGTTCTTGGGCATTTCGGCGTGTCGTTGGTGTACTGGCCTTCCACCACCACCAGCTCATGAGCTGGTAGCCAACGTTAGCAGTCTGCAATCCACTCACCGTTACCTTGTCCGTGACCTGAGGACAGGTACGTCACGGTCACTCGGCGTGAGCGTGATACCGACATCGCCTTCGCACCAGACAATGTCATACGCGCCTTCGGTGCGCTCACGCTACCGCCACTGGACATGGGAGGCGGCATACCGCCCGAGATCGAGTTCAACGTCGGGTGGCCGCCATGACCGTTGGTCGCTTCATCTTGACGGGCCGAGCGGTGGCGCACCACACGGCGACGCATGCGCTTGAACTTGAGCGCAGCCGGCTTGCGGATGGTCTTGAGCAGCGAGATGGTGGAACGAAAGCCGAGTGACTTGGTCTCCTGGCCGTTCACAGCGACGAGCACGTCACCGACGGCGGCGCGCTCCATGCCGGTGCGGTGTCCTTGCCCGTGATCTTGCGGATGCAGGGCACGTGGACATCGTCGTCGTCGGGCCGCAGGATCATGCCCAGCGGGCCTTCGCTCCACACGACCGTGTACTGCTCGTTCTTGCGGGGCGGCGCCATGGCCGTCTCTCACTCTCAAAAATCCAGCAACTGGTGAAGAAATTTATAGCCAACCGCCCCCAAGTCCATCGTCCGAGGGGATCAACGAGTCCGATGAGTTTCAGAAGACCGACATAGTTACTCGAGGGGACAGTCGCTCCAAAGCACTTCGCATTCCATGGCGCCCGGCAGCACGAGACTGAGGGGCCGTCGTGGCGCGCCGCATACTTCATCAGGACGCAGCGTCGAGCGTCGCTGTGTGCTTCTTGGTCCCTTTCGCTGATGAAGTCGTACCTGCTCTACTTGCGCTGATGAAGTCGTACCTGCTCCACGCGTGTAGTGCACACCGAAACCCCCATCCTGCATACCAGTACAAATATGTACTTGTGAAAGAGCTGCCCATTCTCGGATCGCTCAAAGATCGCTGCGTCTGTCTCTGAGGTCCAACGAGGCTCACCTTTTTCTGAGGAGACTGTGGCGCGCGTGCCGGCGGCTGCGGCTGCGGGTGCGGGTGAGGGTGCGGGTGCGGTCTTCGTGACCACCGCCCTCTTCGCCAGCCAGATCCAACCGGATCGACCAGCTGCCGACCAGGCCGCTGGGCCCTGCGGCAACATGACGCCAGCAAAGCGTCGAATAAAGAAGAACCTCGCGCCTAGCATGGCGCTCGGTCTCCTCCTAGCACGGAGGGCGGCCTTGGACAACCTCCCATAAGCATAGAGGAGGGGAATCCATTACGATGCCTCAGGAGTAGCAGACTCAGTCTACATTTTGCAATACATCAGCAACATCGCCTTAGGGACCTCCCACCCTCCCCCAACAACGCGTTCACGCATCTCTACTGCCTGGACTTGCTACACGCCGATGGCGTACGGTAGTTGCGAGGCCGCGTCGGGTAGCATAGGCGCCGCGTAGTAGAGAGACACAGCCCGCGAGCCACGCAAAAAATAGACGCATAAGTGCGAGGGCAGGAGGCCGACCGTGCCGCTCTCGGGGATCCGCAAGTGCGCAAGCGTGGCCACCGCACAGCGCAGGAAGAGCACCAAGAAGGTGCCCAGTCGTTTGGTGCGTGGCCGAATCGGCAAATTCGACCAGAATCGACAATACGGTACTGGCACTCCAGACTGCTCGATGTTGATGTTGATAGTGGGTGTTGCCTTCGCTGCGCTACGAGTTCAAGTTGATAGCGACGTCGCCAGTGGCAACGGAGGACCCATTCGGCGCGCGGGGAGGACGAGGAAAAGCCTGTGTGCGATTGCGCGGCGGAGGGCACGGCGCTCCGGGCGGCGTCGCGCGCGCACTTGGCGCGGGCTCGTCGCTCTCGGATTCAATGCATTATTGTCGTTTTTAGGTGGTTGTGGGCCACAATCACCAAAAACCAACTTGTGGCGTGCGTGCGTCAGACGAAGAGCCGGTCTTTGAACGAAGGAAGGAAA
>JAMFLL010001711.1:0-13753 GCA_027475725.1 Pythium rhizo-oryzae | reverse complement strand
TGCCGTCTCGCCTCGCATGACCACCACTCGGTGCGCAGCACGTGTCGCAAGTGCAAAGTCGTACACCACGCTTAGGTTTCGACCGGGGAGGGGCCGGGCCGACTTTGGGAACCGCCCACACCCGCACAAGCGACGCCACGACCACATACTCGTGTCTACGTCGCTCCCGCGCATCCCCGGATGACCCACGTACCCGCTGCTCGCCCGCCGCCACTAGCACCAGCTCTCACGGTCTCCGTGTTGCAGTCATCTGCACCCCCGACAGGTCGGAAGCCCCTGCGCGTTTCGGTCTCGAAATACTCGGGTATCGAGTCGGAGAATCTGACGTTCTGGCAGCGCGAGATCGAACTCACCATTGCTGCCGCGCTCATCACGGACGAGCAGCAGAAGATAGTCTTCTCCATCTCCAACATGGACGGCTTCGCCAAGGCCTGGGCTCTCACTTGTGAGACTAACCAACCAGGTTATTTCACTAGCTGGAGAGCCATGGCATCGGATATGCGAGCGATCTTCGAGCCACCCACCGTGGCGCATCGGCAGCGCGCCGCCTTCCTTGCGAGTGTTCAAGGATCTCGTGATCTATACGAGTACGTTCAAGAACTGCGCCAGTTGCGTGCCAGCATGGCTGCGAACGCGATCGCCGAAGACGTCATGCTGACGGTCTTCATGGACAGTATGAGGCCGGGATCGGCCAAGGCCGCGGTCTTCCGAGAAGAATCAGCAACTCTCGAAAGTGCTTTCGCGGTCGCCACGCGTGAAGACTACATCCAGCATCTTACTCGCGATCCTCTCGCGCAGTTGGTCATGACCGACGCGGCCGCCGCCCAGCCGCTAGGCACGACGGCTCTACCGTCCGCAGAGCCAACGGAGCTAAGCCTGATCGATCTCAGTAACATTGATCTCAACACGGTCGATCTCACAGCGATCGACGCGAATGCTCTGTGTTTCACTTGTGGCAAGATCGGTCATTGCCAGTGCGAATGTCCACGCGACCGAGGTTTAAAATGCTCTCATCTCGTCCAGGTCGAGGTCGTGGTCGACGACCGGTAAACCGACGCGTTCAAGCGAGTGCTTCGCCGATGGCTACAAGCCATGCTGTTACTCTGTCTACGACAGGCATCGAGTTGACAGAGCCCGCTTGCGAAGCCGCTTGCCTCTCGATAGCTAAGACGCAGCGCTGCGTCAGTGGCGATCTCGTCGTCGTCGCAGCCCGTGTGAAGGGGTACGATCGTTTGTTCAGGGTCTTGATAGACTCTGGTGCGACCAGGAACTACGGTCGCAAGCAAAGTATTGCTGAGAACGAGTCGTTACTTTCTCAAGCTTGTGAGATCGACCGCGGATGGGTCTCCGTGCGACTCGCGACAGGAATCGTGACAAGGACGAAGAAGATCGAGATCGGTCTACGCGTAGCGTTCGCCGATTTCAACTCGGTGGAATCGTTTACGGTGATCGACATGGATGATCGGTTCGATCTCATCCTCGGGATGCCGTGGTTGGAGAACCACAAACCATGGATCGACTGGAAGACCAAGTCGATCGGGAGCTCATCTCCCGGCAGCAGCGAAGCTCAGGCGCGTCATGAACCCTCCTTCGCTCACCGGCAGGTGACTGGAAGATGGCGCAAGTATGTACTTTGTGGGTGTCGTCGACACTGCAGAAGCTGATGCATCTGTGCCTCCGCACACAAGGGCCAAGACTTCGCTTGTTGCTGAGGCCAGCACAGATACCGCCTTAGAGTCGGCCGACTCGACTCATCAACAGGATGATAGCGGCGAGTCCGCTCCGTTCCCCCGCTCGAACGGCTTCACGAGAAGGCGACCTCGTCGTCGTAAGCGACTCCGCGATCGTCGGGTCGCGCAGAAAGAATCTGTGACTACCGTGTCGCATGACGTCAACGTCATCGACGTTGTGACGGGAAGGATGGTCGACCCGTCGACGGTCGACTTGGCACCACTGCCTGAGTTCTCGAAGCTCACCACGTTGGAGGAGCTCCCAATGGACGCGTTCGTCGCGAAGCTGAAGGCCGGCGACATCGCCGAAGTTGTTATCCTTCGCTCCGAGCGGGAGGTCGCTGAGCTCAACACCTCGTCGGTGATCGACGAGTCCGTGTTGATGGAGTTTCGTCAAAAGTTCGACGACCGTCGAGGTTCAGCCATTCTGAAGAATCCGAATGATTGATATTACCCACTGGTGAAGCGGTTCGCTGATACGTGCTTGAGCAAGGATCCGCCTGCGGGATTGCAGCCTGATCGAGAATTTTGACATTGAGATCAAGCTCAAGCCAGGGTCGACGTACGCGACGGTACGGCAATGGGCTCTCACTGCGGAGCAGTCCGACTTCATCGATGAATTCTTTGTCAAGAAGCTCAAGGACGGCCTTGTACGCGAGAGCGTGTCCCCGCACAGTGCGCCGACTTTTTGTGTTCGGAAGCCGAACGGCAAGTGGAGGATCGTCCACGTATACAACAAGTTGAACGCACAGACGGTGCCTGCTCAGACTCCGATTCCCCGGAAGGATGTGATCATCCACCGGATGTCCGGTGCCAAGAAGCTCAGCTCGCTCGACTTGGTCGATGCTTATTACCAAGTGCTCATGGAGCGTTAGGATATCCCAAAGACTGCCGTCAGTACCCCCCACGGCTCCGACGAAGTTACCGAGTCCGAAGTCAGTATACCGGTAAACTTGCTTCCCTAATGTAATAGGGAACGAATTAACGTCCATTTTGAACTTCTATGCTGATTCTTCGCCGGTTTCGTGAAGCACAAGCGCCCCTTCGTGAAGAAAACTTCGCTTTTTGGACTTTCAAGTTGGCCGTTGTTCACTTTTCGCTTCTTTTATTGGCTGAAATCAGAGTTGTTTTCCGTTTTGGCGGGAAAACGAAAACTCACGAAAGCCGGTATTTCAGCTCAATTATTAGCCAGTGACATTGGAGTGGATTTTCTCCAATGAGAATGACCAAAAATGAAGTTTGGAGAAGTTTCACTGAATTGAGTTAAGCTTCGCTCCACTTGTTTACGAAAATGATGAAGGGTCAAAAGCGGGAGAAGCGACTTCGGAACAAACTTCTGCTTCGCCTAATTTTGGGGGAAGTGACTTCTCCAAATCTTCGTCGGACCCGTGGTACCTCCAGTGGCATGCTGTGGGAGTGGTTGGTGATGCCACAGGGGCTGTCGAACGCTCCGGCGACATTCAATCGCTTGGAGACGGCGCTCTTCCGTCCCTTGCGAGCATTCGCACAGACGTAGTTTGACGACATCTACGTCCACACGAAGCCAGAGCCGGTCGCGACCTGGACTCGCTCCACGAAGAGCATCTTCGCCAAGTTTTGGAGTGTCTTGAAGAGCACAAGCTCTATGCCAACTTGGACAAATGCATCTTCGGTGCCGATGAGATCCCAGTTCTCGGGTGTTTTGTCGGAGTTGACGGCGTTCGGGCGGACCCCGAAAAGATCAAAGCGATCGCCGAGTGGCCGTCGCTACAATCGGTGAGGGATGTGCTCGGCCTTGCAAACTACTTGCACAGGTTCACAAAGAACTACGCCGAGATGGCTCGGCCGCTGACAAACCTGCTCAAGAACGATGTCGAGTGATCGTGGGATGACGACGTAGAAGCTGCGTTCCAGCATAACAAGGAGAGCCTACTCGAAGCACCGATCCTGGCGCTTCCGGACGACTCGAAGCCGTACAGCGTCGTGTGTGA
The DNA here is from genome assembly GCA_027475725.1 of Pythium rhizo-oryzae. NCBI lineage: Eukaryota > Oomycota > Peronosporomycetes > Pythiales > Pythiaceae > Pythium > Pythium rhizo-oryzae. The sequence goes on along the minus strand of JAMFLL010001711.1, from coordinate 10,053 downwards.
CGCATCCGACTACGCCATCGGGTGTGCGTTCTCCAGCAGGATGACGAAGGTCACGAAAGAGTCGTCTCTTTTCAGTTTCGCCAGCTCCAAGCCGCGGAGAAGAACTACCCAGTTCACGACAAAGAGTCGCTCGCGATGAAGTACGCGCTGGTGAAGTTTCGTATTCGCCTCCTTTGCTCGCTGCCGTTTGTGGTGTACACCGACCATGCGTCGCTTTGCACTGCAACTCAATCTCCACATTTGTCGCCGCGGATGGCCCGCTGGTTGTCGTTCTTTTCCGAGTACAACTTTACTGTCGAGTACAAGCCGGGTCGGCCAACATCCTCGCTGACGCACTCTCTCAGAGGCCCGATTATGAGGCGAATCATATCACGTCGATTGTGTCCGACGTGTACGAGCTGATTCGGGATGCCTACGACAGTGACGAGCACTGTGCCGCGATCATCCGCGCTCTGCAGACCCCAGAAGCAGAAGAGGCCTTGACGCCGCGCGTCCGTGCTCAGCTGCACCGCTATACGTACGGCGATGGCCTTGTGAGATACCAGGTCTCGCCTGGCGAAGATGATCGGATTGTCGATCCTGCGGATGAGGACTTGCGATATGTGATCGCGTACGGCGCCCACGATGCACCCGGAGCAGGGCATCTCGGCCGTGAGAAGACATATTCGCTTCTAAGCCCAAGGTTTTGGTGGCCCAAGATGTACAAGTGGGTCTCACGGTACGTCCGCTCGTGTGACGTCTGTCAACGAGTGAAGCCAAGTCCCCACTCCCAGGCTCCGCTTCAAAGTCTGCCTGTCCCCAGCGACTGCTGGCGCTCGGTGAGCATGGACTTCTTCTTTGGTATGCCAAAGACCGTCGCTGGGCACAACGGGGTGCTAGTCTTTGTTGACCGACTGTCCAAGATGGTCCATCTTGCTCCGGTTGCGGATACGTACACAGGCTTCGACTGTGCTCGACTGTTCTTCGACAGCGTTTTCCGTTTGCACGGCCTTCCGGACTCGCTTGTGTCTGATCGAGATCCCCGGTTCACCGGTGACTACTGGGAAGGTCTCTTCACCATCCTTGGTACAAGGCTCGACATGTCGACACGGATCATCCGGACACCGATGGGCAAACGGAACGTGCCAATCGGGTCGTTGAGAACATCCTCAGGTCGTACTGCGCCGAGAACCCCACTTCGTGGAATGATACTCTCGCGATGGTCGAGTTCGCGATGAACAACGCTGTTCACTCGTCCACCGGCTTGTCGCCATTTTACCTAAACGGCCTCCGCCATCCAGCGCTGGCGCTGTGTCTCATGGGCGACACCAAGTCTGGTGAGGGAGGGGCTCGACAGCTCCTCGCCTCCCAGCTTGAAGGGGTGTCAAAGCCGGCGGAGCGCCGCAAGATCGACTTGCTTCTGTCGACACGCGTGAACGCGATCACCCGCGTGCGTGACGCGATGGCGGCAGCGCAAGATGTTCAAAAGGAACAAGCCGACAAACGAGGTCACAAGAACATGCACGTGTTCAAGCCTGGCGACTATGTGCTTGTCAGCACGAAGAATCTGTCCCAGGACGCTGTGTCCAGTCTCGGTAGCTCAAAGCTCCTCCCGAGATTCATCGGTCCGTTCAAGGTCGTGAAACGGAGTGGCCACTCCTATCGAGTCGATCTCCCCAGCTGGCTACAGACCCATCCAACGTTTTACGTTGACTTGCTCAAGCCATATCTTCACCCGGACGAAGACGGTTGATGACGAAGATTCGACTGAGAGACGTTCTCACGGTGACAACCCGTCGGCCTCCGACTCGGTACAGGTCGGTGAAGGTATAGGCACGACGCCACCACACGAAGAACCCAGGGTTCGTGCGGCTGACCCGCAAGCAGAGGCTGCATGTCCACGATGACCGAGAGATGCCCCGGAGCTGGAACATTGCAACAACACTAAACTCAGTGAACATGAGGAGAACACGTTGGTCCCGGTGCCCTGCGTGCAGTCTGTCGCCCGTGATGGTCGCGGCAAATTTGGGGCTGCTCAAGCCCTCAAAACTGTGATAAATGATATGGAACATCTGTTTTGTGTATTGAATATAGGAAACGGATAAGTGTTGACCTGTATAAACGAATGAAGAATCTTAGTACGGAAATTGACCCGAACGGCAACCATGGAGCTCGGGGAAATTACTGAACGACCGTTGGTCAACTACAACTAGCCACCAGTGTGCAAACTCTGCGCGCACTGTGAGGGCGAGCTCCGCGCTCATACCCCGGAGCCCCAACGGCGCCAGAGAGACTGCGCCTGTTGCACCCGCATCCTGCCGCCACTTGCGTTTAGCAACACGCAGCGGCGGCAGGCAAGCCCAAGGTGCAAGGACTGTCAGCTCAATTGTCACTACCGTGGCAAGGGCAGGCAGCGCACACATGGGCGCAAACAGTTGCGCCTGGCCCTTTCCGCTGCCGCAACTCGGCGCGACGCCATGGCGCATCATCCGGAGCGCCTCGAGGACCCCGACCTCCGCCAGCGGGCACGTTCCATGGAACACGTCAGGAACCTGATGGAATTTTCGAAGTCACAAAAACGCATGTACTTTCGCAAAAAATTAAAGAAATAGACCATTTCATTTGGCTTTGCGTTGAAAACGCTTTTAGACTTTGATTTGCTTCATCTTCGCGGTTCACTCTGCTCGGACGCGGCGATCGGTTGCGGTGACCGATCCGCCGCCTGCACTCGAGAGCACAGAGGGCAAGGCACGTGGTCGGAGAGTGAAGCGGCGGCGACTGGCGGCTGTAGGTGTCCCGTAGGTTTCGCTGGCCGCCAGTCGGGCGCCAAACACACTGACCGCACCGGCCTTTCGCAGGACCGGGGGCAACGAGCTGTTGCGCGCGCCGCTGTCGGTGCACCTCCGAGCGCATAAGCAGCCCGCGGGTTTACTCGCGGGTGTACTTTCGCGTGGGGCCGACTCCGCGGAGGAGCCACAGCGGAAAGCGCCTGCAGCAACCGGGCCCTTCCTACACAACGCCCATTGAACATCTTTGCCATTGACAAGCACGCTTTCGCGATACTTGACGATGGTAAGGAACAAACGTTTGTTTCAATGGGCGTTATTTTACGATTGGCCCTACTCTAAGACTACCAGGGGTTACAAATCTCAATATTACAGTACTTTGAATAACATTCCTGCCTTTGATGTACTTATTTAGAGTGGTGTGGACAAGTTTGACGATGGCTCCAGGGAAGGGCAGCAACAAGACGATGGTTCTCGACGTGGAGGCCCAAGCGCACTAAATGAAGAGGCGGTGAGGCAGTGGTTAAACGAAGAGGGGCATAAGGAAAGCGAGCTCGCTTCCGTGGCAAGAAGCAACCTGTTCTTGGGTACCTTGATCAATCAAATCCTGCACAACGAGGAGCTTCCCAGTCAGAGCACACACGCTGCTGTAGAAAACCATGCACCCGCATCGAGCATTGGCAGGGACACGATACGTGTGGCCGCTGTTGCCATCGAGGGATCAAGTGTCAGTAACGGCACTAGGGGCGAGGAAAGATCTACTGTTGTTCTCCAGCAACATCAGCCTGTGCGCAAAGGTAATGCGCGCAAACGCAAGACACGGAATGAAAAGCCGGAGGAACGGGAGGCGCGGAAGGAAGCTGAGCGAGCACGTAAAGCGGCGGAGAGAGCAAACGAGTCTTCTGAGGCTCGGGAAGCACGACTGCGAAAGGATCGTGAGCGTAAGGCGGCAAAGAGGGCTCAAATGAGACAATAGCCATCTCAGCGTGAGGAATATCGCGCCCAAGATCGACTTCGACACCAACAGGCGAGGCAGAGTGCGCCTAAAGAGGTGACAAACCGTCGTAGGGAGAGCGAGAGGGTTCGTAAGAAACGTGAGTGCGCGAGCATGGCAGAGGAAGCACGAGACGCAAGGCGCACCGCCGATGCAGCGCGACAACGCAGATCCCGACAGAACGAACAGGCTCAGCGACGCCTTAACCATGCAGACGAGTTGAGACGTGATGCAGCCGAAAATCGTGGTGTCTTCGAGCAACGGGAAACACGGCGTCAGCGCGAGGCAGCAGCGCAATGGGTCCGCATTTTACGCGGCAGGCAAGGAATGCATAGAGTTGCGCTGGGCTACCATGACAGCTACACACATCCAGAACCCCATCGCCTCTCACCACGCACCCCTTGCTAACATTGCAAAGCGCTGCGTTGGATTGGCGAGCCGCCCGGAATGCGCTGCATGAACGGAAAGGTGCATGTGCCTCCGTTTGATGAGCCACCTGAAGAAATCAGAGAGATCTATCGCAATCGCCGTTTCCAACGCGACATTCGCAGATACAACAACGCATTTGCTTTCACGTCGATGGGAGCCTCTGTGCGTGAGGGTTTGCGTTTGGACCATGCGGTGATGGACCAGCCTGGAGTTTACAACTTCAGGATCTCGGGAAGAATATGCCATCGCATTGGTGGTCTATTGCCACGTGCGGACGGTATGCAGCTAAAGTATGCCCAGCTATACGTGTATGACTCGACGGAACAAGAGCGAATTGGAGCGCGCAACGCATCGGCTGGAGGCACACTCGACCTACAAATCCTTGAGACCATTGATCGAGTTCTGATGAGGCACAACCTACTAGCAAGACAATTCAAGTACGCAGGCGAACTTCTCACCAGCAATGAAGAGGCATTCGTGGTTCTTCACGATAAAAGCCGCAGCCTGAATGAACGCCTGTGCAGGGAACCCGCTCTGGCCGAGATTGCAGCGGTGTTTGTACTCCCCCCAGGCCCAGATCAAGCAACTCACAGGGATCTGATCTGATATACCCGAGAGACTATGTCCGTCAACCTTTCCAGCGAGTGTTTGAGACGCATGCTCGACTCGATGCCCTCCAGTACCCACTATTTCATATATATGGGGAGGACGGGTGGCATTTGAACTTGAAGATGCAAGATAGCGATAAGCGCCTCACAGCGCGCGCATACTACGCTTATCTCATGCAAACACGCGCGGACGAAGCAGTTCCACTAATCTTGCTCGGCGGGAGGCTCACATAGCAGTATTTCGTCGACCAGTACGTGAAAGTTGAGCAGCAGCGGCTTCGATATCAACTTCAGAATCAAGCTCAGTGGCGCATTGAGGTATACTCTGGACTGAGCGATGCCGTGGAGAACGATCGGCGCATATTTGAAGAACATAACCTCCGCGGGGAGAACGTATTCGATCGGATGACAGCACTCCAAGACGGTGGTGTTGAGGTTGGGTTCGATGGAGAAGTAGATGGTGAAGAGGAAAATGGAGGACGCGCAGGACGACGCGTCATTCTCTCAGCAAGCTTCACGGGTGGCGAGCGATACATGAAGGAATTGTACTTGGATGCGATGGCTATTGTGCGCGTTTTCGGAAAGCCAGATTTGTTCATCACTGTCACCTGTAATCCGAATTGGCCTGAGATCAAGGAGGCCCTTGAAGAAGGACAGACACCGGCGGATCGACCAGATTTTGTGGCACGTGTATTCCGACTCAAGCTGAAAGCAATTGTGGACGACATCATGAATGGGGCATTGGGTGTGCCAGTGGCAAGAATGCTGTCAATCGAGTTTCAGAAGCGCGGACTACCGCATGCGCATGCTTATCATATTCTCGGATGAAGACAAGCCAAAGGAGCCAGCAGAATACGATCTGTTTTTGTCAGCCGAGATCCCAGACCCTCCGAACAAGGAGCTGTACGATATCGTAACAACTACGATGATGCACGGTCCGTGCGGTCACGATAACCCACAAGCTCCATGCACAAACGAAGACAAGGAGTGTCAAAAGGGTTTTCCCAAGGCTTTCTGCGATCAAACACAGCAAAACCACGACGGCTACCCACTCTACCGGCGACGTGCTAACGGAAGAACAGTTGTAGTACGAGGAAGGCAGCTGGACAACCGACACGTTGTACCATACAGCCCATACTTGGTGCACAAGTATAATTGCCATATCAACGTCGAGATCTGCTCAATAATCGCTTCAGTGAAGTATCTTTACAAGTACGTCTACAAGGGACATGATCGAGCTGTTGCATCGATAAGACGTCAAGGAGAAGAGCGAAATGAAATCGAGGAGTATCTCGACGCGCGATACGTATCGGCCTCGGAGTCGTGCTGGCGGTTGCTCGAATTTCCTTTGCAAGAACGGTCTCATAGTGTTACAAAGCTCCAAGTGCACTTGAAAAACCAGCAGACCGTGGTCTATCGTGAAGGCCAGAACTTACAGCAACCGCTGGAGAGCAGCAAACACACAACACTGCTTGAGTTTTTCTAATTGCGCAGACGCGACCCCGACGCTCGCGAGCTATTGTACCAAAATGTTCCCAGACATTATTGGTGGTCAAACAAGCGTTGGTGCAAGCGCAAGAACAAGCTCGAGGCAGTTGGACGAATGGTGACGTGCACTCCAAACACAGGTCGGTTCTATCTCCGCATGGTTCTGTGTTACCGGCGTGGACCTACGTCATTTAAAGACCTACTCACAGTTGATGGTGTGCAACATGAAACCTATCTTGATGCTGCTCGAGCGATGGGGCTGCTGGCTGATGACACGGAATGGCAATTGTGCATGCAAGAGGCAATTGCATTCCAAATGCCAAGGCAGCTGAGACAGCTATTTTCTGTGCTTCTTCTCAACGGCGACGTTGCAAACCCCCGTGCACTGTGGGATGCGTTCGAGTACAACCTTCGCGAGGATTTCCATCGATCACATCGCGATGCCTACAGTGGAGTGCAAGACACAGAGCAAAACTCCAGATTGACTGCTGTTGAGACCCTATTAGCTCTTGAAGACATTGACACGCACCTGCAAGGAGGTGGAAGAAGTCTGAGAGATTTTCCGTCGCTCCCACAACTTGACCAGTTTCAGCATGTCGAAGACGCACGCAGTCGTCGCAATCGGCTTATCGAAGCAGAGTTATCCTATGATCGCTCCATGATGGAAGAATTGGTTGCACAACCAGCACTCGACGCTCTCAACGAAGACCAGCGTACTGTGTATGAGGAGGTTGTCTCAGCTGTCGCGTCGAATGCAGCAGAGCATAAACTGTTCTTCTTAGATGGCCCAGGCGGTACGGGAAAATTGCACGTGTTACAGAAGATCTTGGCTGCCGTTCGATTGAGTGGTAAAATTGCGTTGGCGGTCGCTTCAAGTGGCATTGCGGCCCTTCTACTCACTGGCGGGAAGACTGTGCACTCAACATTCAAGGTGCCAATTCAACTCTTCGAGACTTCGACGTGCAATGTAAGCGTTCGATCTCATGTCGCCCAACTACTACGGAAGACCGAGTTGATCGTGTGGGATGAAGCACCAATGATCCACAGATACGCTCTTGAAGCCATCAATCGTACCCTTCAAGACGTCATGGACAACAGCCTCCCTTTCGAAGGGAAGGTGCTTTTGCTTAGTGGGGATTTCCGCCAGACCTTACCAGTAGTCAAACATGCAAACGCCGCTCAGATCATAGAAGCATGCATCAAGACGAGTGAATTATGGCCGCTCTTTCGGCAGCTCAGGCTTACGATCAATATGCGGGTTAGACGCGCTGCTGTCCCGAGCGAGGCGATGGAGATCGAACAGTTCACGAACTTCCTTCTGCAGATCGGTGAAGGAAGGCATGAAAGACATCCTGATCTTGATCCTGAGTGTGCTAAGATTCCCAACGACATGGTGTTCGAGCCGACTGATGATCCTCATCGCGATCTACACCGTCTCATTGACCACACTTTCCCTGATATCCGTCGAAGGTATCAAGAGCCCCAGTACTTCGCATCTCGAGCTATTCTCACTCCAAATAACGCTGACGTGGAGGCTATCAACAACAAAGTTCTCCAGGCAGTTCCAGGCCAAGTTGAGACGTATTTGTCCGTCGACACGATCGACAACGATGATACTGACGGCGCACTTCATCTCGCCGACGAATTCTTGCACTCTCTCAAGCTTGGCGGCTTGCCACCGCACGAGCTTCGCCTCAAGGTCGGGACACCAATTATTCTCATCCGCAATCTTAGCACTCGCAACGGACTCTGCAACGGTACTCGGCTACGTGTTCTCGCCCTACGAGCGCATTTCATATTGGCGAAAGTGATCACAGGGCCGAACGAGGGGCAAGAAGCTCTTCTTCCACGGATCAATTGTGACAGCAGTGAGAGTGCTCTTCCCTTCACTCTTCGGCGGCGGCAATTCCCAGTTCAAATTGCATTTGCTATGACCATCAACAAGGCCCAGGGTCAAACAATGAACCACATGGGACTCTATTTGCCCCAAAACGTTTTCGGTCACGGGCAACTGTATGTTGCGCTGTCACGGGTCACATCTCGACGGAGTGTCAAGGTTCTAATTGAGTCTCCAGAACACGTTGATCAAGACGGAGCGTTCACAGCAAACGTGGTGTATCGCCAAGTCATCGTATGAGCGCAACACCGTTGGAAAGACTTGGATGTAGCGAGAGCGAACCAAGGATCTTCCCTCATGAAGCAAACTGCATATTCGCATATTTTACACATATATTCTGACTCAAAATAGCAATTATGATATGATCAGTACATTTTGCATATTTTTTTCTTTTCTCTGGCCCAGGTTGACCAAACCCGCTGGCCCGGCGTCAGCGGGCCTCCACAGGCTAGTCACCACCACCAAGATGAGAGATGTCTCAAGTTCTTCAACAAGAAACGCGGAATGCCGTTCACGCAGATACTGATTACTGTTAGACGTTGGTACGACGACCAAGGCACTGAAGCTGTCTCAGCTGCCGACTCCTACGTTGTGAACGTGTCGGTAGTGTCGACGATGTCGACAGCTCGCGTTGAACGCAGTGGCATCGGCCAAGAAGGCGGTCCAAGCACGCCGCGCAGCGCTGGGCTGTATCATGGCTTAGGTCAAAAACCTAGGGTTTGACCCCTCGGCGACGCGCCACACGCGAGATCGCGTCGCACGTGTCTGTGCGTGTTCGCAGAGTGAGAAGACTTCGCACTGAGGGCGCTGACGAAGTTTGAGCTCGCCAGGAGCTCTGCTCGTCCCGCAAGTGCACTGCGGCCGCGCCAAAACGGCTGGCGCGAGTGAGCTCGACGACGGAGCCCTGGAAGACCAAGTCTGCGAGTTTGCTTCGTACGCGCACGTACGTTTGCACAGAGCAAGAATGCGCCGCACTGAGAGTGTGCACCAAGTTTCAGCTCTGCACGAGGTCTCTTCGTCTCGCAATCGTCTTGCGGCCACGTCATTTTGGTCAGCAGCCGTTGTAGCAGCAAGATTGCCGATTTCGGTGGATCATCACGATCCCGAGGTCGCGCGCGAACGTGCGCACGCTCACAGGCGTCCCATAACGCAGCGAACTGGCGTGCCAAGCGGCTGCGGCGCAATCGCCTTGGTTGCCGAGTTATCGACATGCGCTCGCGCGCTCGCGGCGCTTCGGCGCGGATCGGCCGTTTCCGTTTTGGGGAATCGCGCCGACAAGCGTTCTCCAAAGAGCGCTTTCTGGTGTGAGCCAAAAGCGCTTTTCTTGTGTGGGTTTTTGGGTGTCACTCATTTTGGGTGGGTGGGGGGGGGGGGGGTAACGGGGTACACAACTTAGTGTAGGGTACATAACTAGTGTGGACCACTTAGGGTACGTGAGTTACCCTAAGTTATGACTCAGGCCTAGGAGGACGGGGGTATAGGTTATTACGGGTTACTACCCAAAGGATAACCAATACAGTCAGTTCGCCTTTTACCACGCTTAGCGCTCGTCGGTCAGGGGATCGACTCGGAACGGCGGCTGAAGAAGAAGCTTCCTCAAGCAAGAAGGTGCTCTGTGACGGGCGTTACAGACGCCCCGACCACATACTCGCATGACCACCACTCGGTGCGCAGCACGTGTCGCAAGTGCAAAGTCGTACGCCACGCTTAGGCTTCGACCGGGGAGGGGCCGGGCCGACTTTGGGAACCGCCCACACCCGCACAAGCGACGCCACGACCACATACTCGTGTCCACGTCGCTCCCGCGCATCCGAGGACGAGTTGTGAATGCCGTCTCGCCTCGCATGACCACCACTCGGTGCGCAGCACGTG
>JAMFLL010001710.1:0-13758 GCA_027475725.1 Pythium rhizo-oryzae | reverse complement strand
GCGACATGCGCGCGTACATCCAGTCGTGCCCGTCCATGCGGCAGATCCCCGTCGGGCTCGTGGTCGCGGACCACGACCGCGATTTCCACGCGCAGTACTTCAACTGCCAGACGGACCCGAACGACGAGCTCGAGCACGCCGAGTGGTACGGCATCAACGTGTACGTGCACTGCACCGAAAGTGACGACCCCAAGGTCGCCAGCGGCTTTGACGCCCTCAAGACGAGCTTCGAGAGCTACAAGTACTCGATCCCGACCATCCTCACCGAGTTTGGCTGCACGAGCGAAACGTTCCCGACGGTCAACGGCTACGAGGGCCAGCGCACGTTCCACGACGCCAAGTGGATGAACGAGAAGCGCTACAGCGAGTACTTTGGCGGCGGCTTCGTGTTCGAGTACTCGACCGAGAACGCCAACTCCAAGTCCACGGTGCCGTACCCGTTCAAGAAGTCGGGCCCGCAGAACTACGGGCTCGGGTACCTCTCGCCCGAGAACTGCGACGACGTGTCGATCAAGTGCGACTACGTACGGTTCCCCAACTTTGACTCCCTTGCCCAGGCCTACAACAGCACCGACACGTCCCAGGAGCCCACGCTCAAGAGTTTCAAGCCGGCGAGCGACCGCACACAGCGTAGCGAGTGCCCCGCCGGGTCCCACAAGCTCAGCGAGTACACGTGGGCGGGCGACGCGCAGAAGGGTCTCGCGTGTCCGCAGATCAAGCGGTACCAGTGCCCGCACGTGCCGCTGGGCGCCGCCAAGATCACGCTCGAGGAAGACAACGACAAGGGCGCCAAGGCCAGTCGGCAACAGGACATGGCGACGCCCAACGACCCGATCCCGGACAGCGCCGAGAAGTCGGTCGGCGACGCGGCCACCCCGAAGAGCGACGCGCGCAAAGCGACGACGGTGACGTCACTGGCCGCCGCGCTCTCGGGCGCTGTGCTGCTCGCGCTGGTTCTGTAGGCAGAGACGGTTGTTTGCGTCGTGGCGCGTCGCTGCGTGGTCGTGATCCTTTTCCTATTTCCCCGTTAGATTCTCAATCCATATCTCTTCTTTCTATTCTCGATTGCGATCACTGGCACCGGGAGACGTCGTGCAACAAGCACAGTCCGCGCACGCCGACCACACACCCAGGGAACGTTCTCCTCTCCAGGTCGTCATGTGTTACACGGGTAGGACGCGCGCGTCTCTGATTCCGTCCGCTCGGCACTGGACGAGTGTGAGAACGCGCCACCCTGGAGCAGGTTTCCCGATGAGACGGTGCGGTGCTTGTGAGTGCTGACTGTGAGCTTGACCCACGGCGGCTACGAAGACAGCGCGTCGCGCAAGAGGGAAAGCGACGCCCACTGGCGTGGCGACACACGAGAGACAGCGACGTCGGGCATTGGCGTCTGGTCGACCACCAGAGAAAGCTGTGATAATAGCGAGAGATCATCAATTGGGCTAACGACTGTCAACCAGGACCACCACAAAAAAATCGAACAAAGAGAGCGAGGATGTCGTTTATGGTCTGGACCCCTCAACGTTCTTTTTTTTGTTGCTGGAAGTTCCAAAAAAAATCGTTCCTGACCGGAACAGAAACACTTGTTCCGCATCGCCGTTTTCTGTTCTTGACCTGGAGCGTGTGTTCGCCCTAGTGGGAGCAGATTCCACCAATCCAAATCGGTTCTCGTGACACTGAAGGGGTAGGGATCCCGTCCAAAGTGACCGAACTTCGATGTGTTCCAGACCTATGGACTGGCACAAACGGCCACAGAACTCCGCACCGCCACCGGCAGTGCCAGCGCGCGGCTCGGGCGTGTTCCGCATTCGGACAACAGCGCTCCGCACACAACACGAGAATACCAGACGACATGGCGCGCTTCGCGACGCGGCTGCTGGTCGCCACGGCGTGCCTCGCGGCCGCGCTGGGCGCTGGCACTGCCACGGGCGAGCACGTCCAGTACCAGATCCGGCGCGGCGAGCTGGCCTCGCGCGCCGCCAACCTCGGCGGCTGGCTGCTCTCCGAGTGCTGGATGGCCTTCACGTCGCCGCTGTACGCGAACGTGCCCGAGAGGATTGGGTACGCCGGCGAGTACGCCGTGATGAAGTGCCTGGGCAAGCAGCAGGGCGACAAGCAGTTCGAGGCCCACTGGAAGACGTTCATCACCGAGGACGACGTGGCGCGGATCGCCAAGACCGGGCTCAACACCGTGCGCGTCTCGACCGGTTTCTGGATCCTCAACGACGAGGACAAGACCGACCAGTCGGAGCTCACGCGCGCGTACCCGTCGGGCGGACTCAAGTACCTCGACACGCTCATCAACGACTGGGGCGCCAGGTACAACCTCGCGGTCATGGTCTCGCTCCACGCGCACCGCGGCTCGCAGAATGGCTTTGACCACAGCTCACCAGCCGAGATGGGCAAGACCACGTGGAGCGACAGCGCCGACAACGTCCAGAGCTCGCTCAACTACGCGACATTCATCGCCACGCGGTACAAGAACTCGCCGGCGTTCCTGGGGCTCAACCTCATGAACGAGCCCAACCGCCCGACCGACTACAACGTGCTCAAGAAGTACTACCAGGAGGCGTACGCGCGGATCCGCGCCGACGGCAATGACTGCACATCGTCACGTCGCCGTGGCTCGAGAACCAGGGTCCGCCAACGATGGAGGACTTTATGACCTGCCCGGACTACTACAACGTCTGGCACGAGTGGCACATCTACTACAAGTGGGGCTGGGAGACTGTGGACAAGGCCGAGATCCTCAAAGCCGCAGACTCGTACGCCGCGAGCCACTTCAAAGGGTGGAAGGGCAACCCGATCTTCCTGGGCGAGTGGAGCCTCGCGACCATCGACGAGATCGAGCTCACGCGCGACGAGCTCAAGAACTACTCGCGCTTGCAGATGAAAGAGGCCGAGAAGGCGCCCGCCGGGTGGGCGTTCTGGGCCTGGCGCCACGACGAGGAGACCAAGTAGCAGCCGTCGGGCTGGTCGCTGCGGCAGCTGCTGAACGAGGGCATTGTGGACATTCCGACGAGCGTCCCCCTGCGCCAGCCGACGTGCGGTCCGGCGTCGACGCACAGCCGCAACAGCTCGTCGTTGGATGGCAATGACAGCATCACCAGTGGGAGCAGCAGCAGGTCCAGTGGCAGCGGCAGCGGTGCTGCGAGCCAGGTCCTCGTCGTGTACGTGGACAGCACGAGCGCGAGCGGCAGCAGCGACCGAGGCGAATCCAGTGTCGTGCTGCCGCGTCCGACTGTCGAACAAGCACCGAAGATCCCGGCGTCCCACGCCGCCAAGACGACCAGCCTGCGCGGCACGGCCTTGCTCGCGGCAGTGTCGGCGGCCCTGGTGTGGATGACGGACGCTCTAGGCTCGACAAGACTTCCGGATTGTGTAGGCAGTATCGATGAGTACTCATAGACACGCTCCGCCCGACGGAGTTTTTACAGGCCATTGCTGTAGCCGTGTTGGCCAGCGCCCGTACACGCTCCTAGTCGCGACGCACGATGCAGGTGCTGTACTACTAGTAAACGTGACCTACGACAAAGCTCATTGTGGGTCACAAATCATACACTTGCGATCCGACGACCTCGTTAATCTCGACCTGACACACTGATTTAGAAGTCGAAATGTGGACATCACAGCCTCCAGCTCTGACTCCAGTTCTATGCAATTTACCTTAATACAGTGTATTGGTCCAATGCACTGCCCCAGCTGGTGCAGACACCAGTTCTTCAGTGCCCGACGTGTCGTGGACCATCCACTATCGTCACGATACTGGATGGTGGATTGCGGTTCGCCTCTCCACGGATGTGCACAGCATGATCCGAACGAACCGCGAATGCCAACGCCACGGCCCCCGCACCCCTGCGCTGCTGTTTCGCCGTGTGGGTTCGCTGAACCCACTGGCCGGGCAAGTGACAACCGTCCAGCGAGACTGGTTCTGGACACGACGTGTCCAACTCATTTGTACAGTATGCCACCTAATGAACCCACTAGGACCCATCGAGAGCTCAAGAAACTCGACGCACTTGCCTGGGACTACTAGTTAGTAGGCGCGCCCACCATAGTCTGCAGCCAATGCTCGGTAAATGTTCTGTAAGCTGTACACTGCGATTCGCAGTCTGCTCCTTCCCGCAGTGGACGAGACGCGCAAAGTGCTCGCGGTCCACGATGTTCCTGTCCGACAGGCTGTCGGGTGCGTGTCACAGATTGGGCCGAAAGCTCTTCCCGTTTGCAGTGTTCCTTGCACACGGTTTTACCCGCAGGCAGTCCCTCTGCACTCAGTACTACAGTACCTCTGCCCGGTGCGTCAGCTCAGCTAGATTCGGTACGTACGATTAGTCGGTGAGGGACCTCCCCTATGGTGAAGGGGCTACGAGAGTTCCTGGCGCTGCCACTGACTATGCCAGCGCATCGCGCTCTCGTTCATTTTCCTCTTCGCCGCCTCGGGTTGAAGTCTCATTAAACCAAGCAACACTCAGCCTCGACCTCCACGTCCAGCTAGCCGTCCACGACTCCAGATGCACTGGCAGGCGATCTCCGGTCTGCTGGCAGCCTCGCTGGCGACCGTGGCTGCGTCCGGTGACATGACCTCCACCTCGTTCTCGCGCCACCTCGCGGCCACGTGCTCGTCGCGACCCGGCGTCGACTTCGTCGGCAAGGACCTCGCGAACTTTGGCGGCGCCTCAAACGCGTGCTGCGCCAAGTGCCAGGACACGCCCGGCTGCAAGGCGTACACGTGGACCGACTTCAACGGCGGCACGTGCTGGCTGAAGAGCGGCGTGACGCAGGTGCAGTCGTACGCCGGCGCCGTGTCGGGCACGGTGGACCCGCGCACGGAGCAGAACACGGACTACGTGGGCAACGACGTGGGTTCGGCGCCTGGCGCGAAGGCGTCAGACTGCGTGGCCACGTGCAGGGCCTTCACGGGTTGCGGCGCGTACACGTGGAGCGACTGGAACGGCGGTACATGTTGGCTCAAGAGCGGACGTGGCGAGGTGCGTGCCGCTGAGGGCATGCACTCGGCCGAAGTATCGGACGAAGACTTGACCGTTGACGCCAAGTGGACGATCGAGCAGGGCAAGGACTACGAGGGCTACGACCTCACGAACAAGCCCGGCAAGGAGGCCGCGGAGTGCGCGAGGATCTGCGACGCCACGAGCGGCTGCCGTGCGTTCACGTGGAGTGACTGGAACGGTGGTACGTGCTGGCTGAAGAGCTCTTACGGCACGGGCGTCCGCAAGAAGGGTGTGATCTCGGGTAGCAAGCAGGATGCGGCGCCACCGGCTGACGGTCAGTGCGAGCTCACCGAGGGCGTCAACATTGTGGGCAACGACATTGGTGGCGTGCGCACGCCGGTCGCCACCGACTGCTGTGCGATCTGCGCCGCGAAGCCCGGTTGCGCGGCGTACACGTGGAGCCCGTCGGAGGGCGGTGTGTGCTCTCTCAAGAGCGCCGTAGGTGAAGTCCAGCCGAGCGCCAACGCGACCTCGGGCCGCGTGCGCGCCGGTGCGTCCAAGCCGCACATCCAGTACGCGCTGCGCAACGGGTCGATCCCGTCGCGGTCTGTGAACCTCGGCGGCTGGCTCGTGTCTGAGTACTGGATGTCCAAGCGGGCGCCTCAGTGGAACGGCGTGCCCACCCAGGCACCGTACTGGGACGAAAAGTTCATTCCATCCATCAACACGGCCTGGGGCGGCGAGTACATCACCATGAAGTACTGGAACGATCGCAGCGAGCGTGAGCGCGGCGTGCGCCAGTTCGAAGAACACCGCGCGACGTGGATCACGGAGGACGACATCCGCGAGATCCACGACGCCGGGCTCAACTCCGTGCGGGTGCCCGTGGGCTTCTGGATTGCCGATGAGATCGACGGTCAGGGCAGCACTGAAATCAGCAAGGTCTACGCACCAGGCTCGCTCAAGTACCTCGATAAGCTCATCAACGTCTGGGCCGTCAAGTACAACGTCGCCGTGATGGTGGATCTGCACGCGCACCAGGGCTCCCAGAACGGCGATGCCCACAGCGCGCCGCAGGAGATGGGAAATGTCGGCTGGAGCAAGGACCAGGGTAACATCCGGAACTCGGAGCGCTTCGCGAGCAAGCTTGCGGAGCACTACAAGCATTCACCAGCGTTCCTCGGTCTCGGACTCATGAACGAGCCCACGAACATGAACTACGACCAGGTCAAGGAGTACTACTGGGGTATGTACTCGCGGATCCGCTCGATGGGCAACGACTGCGTGCTCACGGTCTCACCGCTCCGGTCGGAACAGAACCAGACGGCGAACCGCGACCTCATGGACGCGGCAACCGGGTACAAGAACGTCTGGATGGAGTGGCACGCTTCCTTCGGCGAGGGCTACGAGGGCGAGATCGTGGCCCAGATCCTCGACGCCGTGCGCAAGTACCCCGACACGCACTTTGCCGACTGGCCTGGGAACCCGGTCTTCGTCGGCGAGTGGAGCCTGGGCACCCCCGGCGGGATCATGGACCCCGACTTTCTCAAGCAGTACGCGGCGTTGCAGCTTGAGTCGTTCCAGGGCGCGAAGGCCGGCTGGTCCTTCCGGTCGTGGCGCCACGATGACACGTTGGTCAACGGTGTGATCTCGCCTTGGTCGCTCCGCCAGCTACTTCGCCTGGGCATTGTGACCGTGCCCAAGTAAACCGACGCGGATGTAGCGGATGTCGGAGCCCTTATTGTTTCAACCTTTCTTATCAGTGACAGGGAATAACAAAGAGTAATAAGGCCCTTCATGTCTTGGGTCTGGTTGGTGATGTTCATGTCTATTGAGTGAAAGGGCGACCCGATTTTCCTGGGTGCACGGGAGCCTCGAGACCACTGACGATGTCGAGCTCACGCGCGACGAGTTCAACAACTTCTCGTGCACACAAATGAAAAAGGCCCAGAAAGCACCAGCCGTGTGGGCGTCCTGGGCCTGCCGCCACGACGAGGAGACCAAGAAGCTGCCGCCGGGCTGGTCGTCGCGGCAGCTGGGGAAGCAGGAACTCCCGACAAGCGGCGCTTCCTGGACGCACTCCAGCAGCAACTCGTCCCTGGACGGCAACGAGAGCATCTCCTCTGGCTGCGACCGCGAACCAGGTTCCTGAGCATTCTTCACGCACCCGCGCCCTGTATCCAAACGATGTGCGGCGCTGGTGTCTCGTCGTGCTGCTCAGCAACACAGTGGTCGTTCTGTCCTGAGATTTGCCTCGGTGAACGCCGTCGATGTTCCCTGAACATTGTTCAGCGGCTTCTTCAGTATCTAAGCTGAGGCTTCGTGGATGGCGCGGTCGCAATGCAGCTCAATGTACAAACTTCTCCGAAGCGTCATGAGCCACTTGACATCTGGACCACTTCAAAATGAGTTACGACAACACAACCAGTTGAACCCCACGAGCTCTCGACCTAACACACTGATTTAACAGCAAGACGAGATACATCTCACACCAACTGGAGGATACTTTCCCGGCAGAATATCACCTTAATACAGTGTATATATGTGCCATCCTCACCTCTCCAGATACCAGGTGTCAGTACATGATACTGGATGGTGGATTGCGGTTGCCGACGCGCACGGCAGGAGCCGAACGCCACCGGCCATGAACGAATGCCACGGCGCTGCGCTCTGCGGCGCAACGCGAAAGACCAGCGCAGAGTCTGCGCTGGTCTTTCGCCGCGTGGGTTCGCTGAACTCAAGGGCCTGGCAGTTCGGCCTCCAGTTACTGCGTCTACATCTCTCAACCCCAGCCTTTGAATCCAGCGATGCAGAGAGTTCACGGGACGCTTCCATATCACGGGCCTCCAGGCGCCAGCTGGCGGGTCCCTGGTCATGTCTCGAGTGGATACAAATCCAGGCAGAAACCCCCGAGAGAGATCCGTGTAACGAAATGTCGGCACATTTCGCCACGGAACTGCAGGCTGATGAGGGTCTCTACCGATGCTGATACAGTGCTGTACTCATGTATTCCAGGTCTCACGTGTGTACTGTTCTTTGGCATCGCGGGCCGTTCGTTCCCCTCCGTGGACAAGACGGACAAAGTGCGCGCGGTCCACAGGGTTCCTGCCGGGTGCCATATCAGAGATTTGGTCGACGGTACTTCCCGTGGTAGCGTTCCCTTCCCAAGCTTTTCCAGCGAAAGAAAAAATTAGAAGGCCAGCGAGTGGTCCCCAGTCCCTCCACTCTGCCTCATGCGTCAGCTAGTCAGTCCAATTAGTCAGTGCGGGCCACCCAGGGGGTCCTAGGGCGTGGCCCAGGAGCTCCTGGCACTGCCAGGGGCAGGGCCCTTGCCCACGTCTCTCGTGTTCATTTTTAACTTCGCCCTCTCGGACCGAAGTCTTAGCAAACCAACCACCCAAGCCACCCAGCCAGCGACTCCAGATGCACTGGCAGGCGATCTCCGGTCTGCTGGCGGCCTCGCTGGCGACTGTGGCCGCGTCCAGTAACGTCACCTCCACCTCGTTCTCGCGCCACCTCGCGGCCACGTGCTCGTCGCAGCCCGGCGTCGACTTCGTCGGCAAGGACCTCGCGAACTTTGGCGGCGCCTCAAACGCGTGCTGCGCCAAGTGCCAGGACACGCCCGGCTGCAAGGCGTACACGTGGACCGACTTCAACGGCGGCACGTGCTGGCTGAAGAGCGGCGTGACGCAGGTGCAGTCGTACGCCGGCGCCGTGTCGGGCACGGTGGACCCGCGCACGGAGCAGAACACGGACTACGTGGGCAACGATGTGGGCTCGGCGTCGGCCGCAAAGCCGTCGGAGTGCGTGGCCAAGTGCAAGGCGAAGTCCGGTTGCGGCGCGTACACGTGGAGCGACTGGAACGGCGGTACGTGCTGGCTCAAGAGCGGACGTGGCGAGGTGCGCGCTGCCGCTGGTGTGCACTCGGCCGAGGTGTCGGGCGATGACCAGGGAAGCGACGCCAAGTGGACAATCGAGGAAGGCAAGGACTACGAAGGGTACGATCTCACGAACAAGCCCGGCAAGGACGCCACGCAGTGCCAGACGATCTGTGCGACCACGAGTGGCTGCCGTGCGTTCACGTGGAGCGACTGGAACGGCGGCACGTGCTGGCTCAAGAGCGCGCGCGGCACGGCCGTCACCAACAAGGCTACGGTCTCGGGCACGCGAGACGGCGACGCCTCGTCGTCCGACCAGTGTGAGCTCACGCAGAGCGCCGACATCGTGGGCAACGACATCGGCAGCGTGCCGGCGGTGGACGCCGGTGACTGCTGCGCGCTGTGCAGTGCCAAGCAAGGGTGCGCGGCGTACACGTGGACCCAGTGGAACGGCGGTGTGTGCTGGCTCAAGGGCGCTGTGGGCGACATGAAGCCCAGCCCGGGCTCCGTGTCGGGCCGCGTGCGTGACGGCGGTGCCAAGACGCACGTCCAGTACGCGCTCCGCAGCGGCTCGATGCCGTCGCGGTCTGTAAACCTCGGTGGCTGGCTCGTGTCCGAGTACTGGATGTCCAAGACCTCGGCCCAGTGGAAGGGAGTGCCGACGCGGGAGCCCGGAGGCGATCCGTTCAACCCGGCCGTGCACACGGCCTGGGGCGGCGAGTACATCACGATGAAGTACTGGGAGAGCAAGGGCGACCGCGCACGCGGCGTGCAGCAGTTCGAGGAGCACCGCGCGACCTGGATCACCGAGGACGACATCCGCGAGATCCGCGACGTCGGACTGAACCTGGTGCGTGTGCCCGTCGGATTCTGGATCGTCGACGAGATCCCGGGTGTTCAGGCGACCGACATTAGCAAGGTCTACGCGCCGGGCTCGCTCAAGTACCTCGACACGCTCATCAACAACTGGGCCGTCAAGTACAACGTCGCCGTGATGCTCAGCCTCCACTCGCACCAGGGCTCGCAGAACGGCAACGACCACAGCGCGCCGCAGGAGATGTGGAACGTCGGCTGGAGCAACGACGGCGCTAACTATCACAACTCGCTGCGCTTCGCCACCAAGCTCGCGGAGCGCTACAAGGACTCGCCTGCGTTCCTCGGGCTCGGTCTCATGAACGAGCCGACCAACATTGACTACGAGCTGGCCAAGAAGTACTACGTCGAGGCGTACCGTCAGATTCGCTCGACGGGCAACGACTGCGTGCTCGCGGTCGCCCCGCCACTCTGGGCCCAGGACCAGGGGACGAACCGCGACTTCATGCGCTGGCCCGAGTTCACCAACGTCTGGACCGAGTGGCACGTGTACTACAAGTGGGGCTACGAAGGCCAGAACGAGTACCAGATCATGGACTCGGTGCGCAACTTCCCCAACTCGCACTTCACCAACTGGCCGGGCAACTGGGTCTTCATGGGCGAGTGGAGCCTGGGCAACCCGAACGAGGCGCTGTTCAAGGACCGCAACCTGCTCAAGCAGTTCGCGGCGCTGCAGCTCGAGTCCTTCAACGGCGCGCACGCCGGCTGGGCCTTCTGGTCGTGGCACCACGACGACGAGAAGCTCGACGGCGTGATCTCGGGCTGGTCGCTGCGCCAGCTGCTGCGCCTCGGAATCATGACCGTGCCCAAGTAACAAGGGAGCCACCGGGAGCCCCAGAGTACACAGCGCCGAGGAATCTTGCCGTCGCGTCCTTAGCAGCGCGTAGGTAGTCGCGAAGAGGATGAGGCGACCGTGCCGCCTGCCTAAGGTTTGCCACTCTTTCCTAATAAAAATACGTGTATGTGTTCCCACACAGCTGCCTGCCTCCTCCTCACATCACGAAAGGACAGTTTTCTCTGATTTCGGGAGTTGAAGTGCCTCCTTCAATTCCCGCAGCTTTCACTTGAGCAGTTATCATCGAGAGCTGTGCTTGCACTTCGCCAGGTGTACTCCAGTGAATCGTGATCTACGTTGTGGTGGATCCTTGCACTTCAACCGCCCCCTTCAAGGTTGTGCACGTGCCCGAGCTGCCACTGGCAGTGCCAGTGGACGATTCCGGCGGAAGGCCCCGTCCTAAATAGGTCCTATTTGCACGTACCGGTAGCCTTCCGCTGGACAGGACTCATACACTTTGCCATCTCTCGCGATGACCACCAAGTGCTGTATAGGGTACCAGTACCACCACACCCAGAGTCTCTTGTGGGTGTCATGCCCCTGATAGTGCACTGCCACCGGCGGCCTCGAAGCCTTCAGCTTTGTGGTTCACGGTGTGAAGAAGGTCTGAAGCCACGGTCTCTCGTCGCTGGCGAAATTTTGGCGTTGGGATCAGTTCGCTGCCTCATTGCGTCACGTCAGTCTGCGGTCAACGTTTGGTGCGTCTGGGTGTGTGCAGAAGTCGTGAGTAACCCGCCCGCGCTGGCCTGCTCCACGCTCACAACTCACAGCGCTCCGGAGTGCGGCGCCAAAACCCGTGAAACGTTCATCCCGCCCACGTGATTCTTTCGAAAGAATCTGTCGACGCGCCTCGTCTCCCGCCACCATCATCGCTGCGAATCACAGGTCAGGTTCCCGGGATGATTGATTCGCATGCGACGCATCGTCGCACGAATGCCAACGGCGCGGCCTCAGTGCCTCTATGGCAGGCGGGTTGAATGAGAAGGCGACCGGCGTGCCCTGGCGGCGGAAAACGTCAATCACGAAACCGTGCTCGACAGGACACCTACAATACTCATAAATACGGTACTGTGCTGTACCGTACGAACCGGGTCAGGTGGAGGGCCCCGACACCCAGCTCTCGTGGATGCCGCCCCCGACACCGCGAAACGCTCTGCTCCCAGTGCATCCACTAGATGTGTAACGACGGTCACGGCGCTGGCGTGGAGACTGCGGGTGAGTCCATGGATGGCAGTTCGGCCAGCAGATCGGTCAACGCGAGGCGCCGCCACCTTGTGCACCCAATGCGTCCAGAGCCCTGGCCTGTGATTATCGAAGATCGAAGCTTCAAGATTCGCGGTGATAGGCAATCTCATTGCGTGCACAGCCGGGGCGGATTTGAGTTCTCCCTAGTGTGGGTTGATTCTCAGAAAAGGGTTGTAGCGCTGATATCTGTGACAATGAAACATTTTGAAAAGTGGTCATAAAGCACCCGGTTCTGTGAATTGCACCTCTTGCTGAGCTTTTCGCGGGTGACAGGTGAGACCCAGCTGGTGCAGTGGACCCAGTCGTGGGTTCGGGGTGGCCACCTCGAAGTCATTACCGTCCGCGGGTGTGCTGATGACAGTGCAGTACGTGTAATGCCGTCACCGGAACTCTCTCATCCCGCTCATGTTGCCACGCAGACAGCAGAAGCCGCGGAGCGAGAGGACGCACGCTGGCGTGCGAGCCCCCGCCGCGACGAACCCAATGGCAAGCAGCACCCACCGGCAGCTTCGCCGCGTTCACTTTCCACGGCCGCCACCGCCGCACGGAGGGCACAGGAATTGGGTGTCGCCGCCGCACCTGATACACACACCCTCTAGGCGTACAGTACACGGAAGGCTGCATGGGGAAGTCCTGGCGGACACGAGACTCCTCCCCTCCCATTCTGGAGCGCGCACTTCTCCATTCGCCTCGGACGCGGCACCTCCAGCGGCGCCACCCACTCCCCGTCGACCAAGTCTCCGCATCCAAGCACGACATGCACAGCTACGCGTCACTCAGCGCCGTTGCGCTTGTGGCAGCCGCCGCGCTGAGCGCCGCCAGCGCCTCGATCGCCGTGTCACCGGTGACGTCGCTCGGCGACCTCGTCGCGCCGCCGCATCGCCGACTCACGGGCGCCGCCACCTGCACGATCTACTACGACTACGACTTCCAGGGCAACGACATCACGAGCGTCCCGGGCGCCTCGGCCACGGACTGCTGCGCCAAGTGCGGCGCGCAGGCCGGCTGCACGGTCTTCAGCTGGACCAACTGGAACGGCGGCACGTGCTGGCTCAAGAGCAAGGCCGGCACACTCGTGTCCAGCCCGGGCGGCGCGATCGCGTACGCGTCGCCGTCGGCCACCGCGGGCCAGACCTGCGCGATCGAGGCCGGTGTCGACTACGTGGGCAACGACATCGGCAACGTGCGCGCCTCGGCCGCCTCGGACTGCTGCGCCAAGTGCGCGCAGTGGGCCGGCTGCGGCGCCTTCTCCTGGAACAAGGACAACGGCGGCACGTGCTACCTCAAGAGCGGCAAGGGCGCCACCACGACCAACTACAACGTGTACTCGGGGATCGTGCAGTCGGCGACGTGCCCGACGGTGGAGACGAACGTGGACTACGCGGGCAACGACATTGGCAGCGTCGCCGGCTCCGGCGCCGGCGATTGTTGCGCCAAGTGCGCGCAGACGTCCGGATGCGGCGCGTTCACCTGGACCAACTGGCAGGGCGGCACGTGCTGGCTGAAGAGCAGCAAGGGCGCGACGTCGACGTCCTCGGGCGCCGTCTCGGCCGTCCTGGGGTCCGGCTCGCCGTCGCCGACGCCGACGCCCAACAAGTGCCCCACGGTGGAGCAGGGTGTCGACTACACGGGCAACGACATCGCGAGCGTGCCTGGCTCGGGCGCCGCCGACTGCTGCACCAAGTGCGGCCAGCAGAGCGGCTGCGGCGCGTTCACGTGGACCGACTGGCAGGGCGGCACGTGCTGGCTCAAGAGCAAGAAGGGCGCGTTCACGACGTCGGCCGGCGCGGTCTCGGCGATCTGGGGCAACACGCCGACGGCGCCGCCGCCCACGACGCCCGGGCCCAACAAGTGCCCCAAGTACGAGGACGCGATCGACTACGTGGGCAACGACCTCGCGGACGTGCCCGGCGCCAAGGCCTCGGACTGCTGCGCGCCGTGCGCGAGCCGCGCGGGCTGCTGGGCGTTCACGTGGAGC
>JAMFLL010001709.1:0-13759 GCA_027475725.1 Pythium rhizo-oryzae | reverse complement strand
TAAATAACCGGTTGGCCCCCGGTGACCAAAGTGAACGGAGCTATCGAATCGAGCAGCAACCAAGCAGCAGTGGTTGGGGAGAATGACCAAGTCGCGCGACATCTCGCCGCCGTCAATGGCGCGCGACTGCTTCTGGGTCCGCGCGAGAGGGACGCAGTTCTCTGTCGACGCCAAAAGTTGGGTGTTGGAGTCCAGGCTTGAGAATTCCAGGACTCAACCAGGATTAGGCTTCCGGCTTCTGTGTTACCCCGACGCCCCCGTTGTGGCCTCCGCTCGAGGGCCGCTGGTAGGCCTTCGTCGTCTCCCTACCATCGAC
Organism: Pythium rhizo-oryzae; assembly: GCA_027475725.1. Classification (NCBI taxonomy): domain Eukaryota; phylum Oomycota; class Peronosporomycetes; order Pythiales; family Pythiaceae; genus Pythium; species Pythium rhizo-oryzae. The sequence continues at coordinate 13,443 of JAMFLL010001709.1, read as the reverse complement.
ACTCAGAACCTTGTATGGTGGCATCTTCGCGGATGCGAGTATATTCTATAGATACGTTCCTACAGCTGGCGGGGACCTTGAACTGACCCTTAACGACCTCATGAGCAAGTCGCGACAGGAGCTGGGTGGTCCTGTTCCGGTGGGCGCAGCTCGTCACCTCTGACTGAGTGCCGGCGCGGCCAGAAACAAGCCATGTTCGGTTGCGGTGGGTACATGGAGATCGCAGATCTGATGGCGAGCACCTGCGATCTGGAGCGGGAAGCAGCAGTGGCCGGCTGGAAATGCGATCACGGTCTGCGTTAGAAAGACACTTGATCTCAGTACGTCGAACGAGTGTCAGACAGCGCTGCGAGCATTCTGGGAAGCCGCGGGTTGAGACAACAAGCCCGTTGAATCAAAGGGGACACCTCCCTGCCCATCCTCCGTCCACTACTGAGCCCGGGCCAGACAGCGTGATTGACGAACACAGCTGGCGTGCAATTGATTCTTAGTTTCCCACACTCTAGTGCCTTTGATTCTGCCGATCTTGACACGGAGAGACACCTATTTCGTGGCAGCTTCAACTGCTCTGACTGCTTTCGTATTACTGTGGAGTAGACACGCTCTCTGTGGATCCTGCTGGCGCCACGAGGGCGCATTTACATCGGGAACACCTCGGTGGGCGGCTGCGAGGCAGGGGCGTCGGTCGACGCGCCCTCCGTGGCGTTGGCGCTGAGGTAGCTGAAGTCGTACTCCTCGGCGTCGTCGATAGAGCGCGACTGCTTCTGCTGCGTTCGCGCGAGCGGGATGCAGTTCTCTGTGAGCACAAAGAGAATCAACGATCAGACTGCGGAACGGCCCGGGACAAATCAGAGAAGACTCGGCAACGTACTGTAGACCTGCCAGTCCTCGTTCTGGAAGCCGAGCCAGTAGAAGCGCAGCATGCACTTGCCCGTGCACGACGAGTAGTCCACGGGCAGCTTCGTCGCCGCGGTGCCCTTGTTCGGGTATCCCTTTTCGCAATTGTCGTGCTGGAAGACGCGCTTGTCGTCGAGCCAGATCTCGCACGGACCCTGCACCACGTGTCAGCCACATCACGCACACATGACCGTTTAAATTGATCGCCTGACCGCACCTGGTGGGTGAATCCACCACCACTGCTGCCCACGAACTCGGCGTAGTTGGTCGACGGGACCGGGCGCGGCGACGCGTTCGGGTTCGTGAAACCACACACAGCACCTTTGTTTTCGATGAACGAGCGCAACGTGGCAAACTTGTTCTTCTTCGAGAGTTTGGCGAACTGGCCTGCCTGGTCTCCCCCCTTCCACGAGCCCGAGCCCTCCCACGGCCACGCGGGCTTGAGCGTGACCACCCAGCCCATCGGGGACTTGCCCGGGAGGCCCTCGGGACTGGGCACTTTCAACGCGCCATGGGCGTTGACGTCCACGGAACCAAGAGCGGCTGCGAGGACGCCCGTAGCGAGGAGAGAGGAGGAGCGAACCATTGGCGAGCGGTGCGGGGCGGTGTGTGCGGGGCTTGCCAAAAAGCGGAATGGCGAGCTCGGGCGGAAGCTAGCGAGACCTTTTCCGCCGCTCTGGGTACATGAGAGTTCGTTTCGGTCGCCCTCGAAGACCCACGTGGGTCGCGCTGATCCGTGTGAGCTACTTCGACGAATGCGAGAGAGTCCGTTTGCCGTAAGCCCAGCTGGCGAGCAGGACGGGCTGACCTCAACGACGTCAACGACGTCAACGTGGCCCTCAACCAAGATTCGGCGAGGCTCAAGTTGTCTTGATTCAGGACCAGAAACAAGCCAGCACGGCTGAGGTCCAAGTTGCACAGCTCCGTCCGTACCTCTGACTCCGAGGCGTCCACGTCGCAAGCGACAGCGGAATGGCCCGCCCGCCCCGAAAGCGACGGACGAGGGGCCCGCCAGACGGCGCCGGTGAACGTTCTTCCGCGGACGGTGCCAGCCCACGCGTTCGCGGTCCATCCGCCCAAGCGAGGGCGGTCAACCAAAGTTGCGGCTGAGAGAGCCAAGCAGCAGGCGGAGGCCGTGCCAGAGCCCTGCGCATCTCAGCCCGTCGCCGCCGAAACAGACAATATTCATATCATATCCGTATCTAACGAATTGTTAAACGAAGTGTTATTTATGGCATGTCAAACCAACGTTAGATCCCTTGGGCACTCAACTGTCGGGACGGGGATCCACACTCATCCGCCACCACAAGCCCCCAGGAAGATGCTCGCGTCGCTGCGCCGTCTCCAGCGCCCCGCGCAGCGCGCGCTCGCCGCTGCCGCGCCATCTCCGTCGTGCGTTCGTTTCGCTAGTCGTCGCGCGTTCTCCTCCTCCGCCTCCGCCGCGCCGCCGCTGGACGCGGACGCCGAGTTCGCGCTGGGCGTGGAGCACTTGCTGGGCAAGCGCGCGAACGCGTCGGTCCAGTACGCCGTGCTCCACTGGACCAACGCCGCCGAGCGCGGCCACGCGCGCGCGCTCAGCGCGCTCGGGAACCTCTACCTCGTGGGCCACGCCGAGGTGCCCGCGAACGAGCGGCTCGCGGTCGAGTTCCTCCAAAAAGCGGCCGACGCCGGCCACGAAGGCAGCTGCCACGAGGTCGGCAAGCTCTTCTTCCACGGCAGCGCGCACACGCCGCGCAGCCTCGAGCGCGCGTTCGCGTACTGGTCGCGCGCGGCCGACAGCGGCCACATGGCCGCGAGCTACGACCTCGGGTACATGTACCTCCACGGGCTCCACGTGGCCGCGGACGACGCCAAGGCCGTCGAGTACTTTACGCGCGCCGCCAAGCAGGGCATGGCCGACGCGCACCGCGCACTGGGCAACGCGTACCTCCAGGGCCGCGGCGTCGAGGCCGACGCGGCGCGCGCGGTCGCGCACTTCCGCCGTGCGGCCGAGGACGGCAACGCGCAGGCCCAGTTTGACCTCGGCGCGTGCTACATGCTGGGCCGCGGCGTCGAGAAGAGCCAGGCCAAGGCCGCCGAGCTGTTCTTCCTCGCGTCCGAGACCGGCGCCATGCCGCAGGCGCAGCTGTGCCTCGCGCAGCTCTTCGAGACCGGTGGTGGCGTCGTGCAGGACGTGAACAAGGCCGTCAAGTACTACCAGTTGGCGTGGCAGGGCGGGCTGGAAGAGGCCAAGAAGGCGCTCGAGCGACTCGGCGCGCCGCTCGAGGCGCCCGAGACCGACTAGGCTCATGGAATGAAACCACGCCGTTGTTTTGTTGCTTCCGGAGGTTGCGTGTGTGTTCTCTTCCGTTATCGTTCTTGTGGAGATGAGGGGCACCGTGTGGGACGAGACCAGGAGATCCAACCGTTGGCGAAAGCATGAAGAATAATGAGCCTTCCTTGGCTCAACTGACACACCAGACGAGTTGGGCGCCTGTGCCACGACGGAAGAAAAATACGAGAAAGGTACCTCGAATCAAGCAAAACCACCAACTGGGGCTTTCTCGTCTCGGACACAGGGCGGTGCTGATCACTACGAACTCTGCCTCACAACACGCAAGTTGAGGCCCATGCAGGTCGCACAAGCCTTGCATCCTCCCAAGGAGAGCCGAAGGACTTCCGCTTTCGGGTGTCTGTGGCGGACGAGAAGCTGCAGATCTGGCTTGAAGATGTTGAGACCAAGGTGCAATCGTGCGTTCTGCTATTCACCCAACTGCTATTCACCCAGGGGTGCAACACAAGTAGCGCTTTGACTCTCACAAATTACACCACAGGCAAGCGCAAGACTTGAGTGGTTCGGACTATATCCACAATCACAACACGATTCCGCACGATGCGCCTTTGAACTATGCAGAGGTTCGACTCTGCGTATTCCATCGTAGTTACTAAGCTTAAAAACTGACTTTTGGTATGTTTAAAACGTGAATAGCGCTTCGTCGAGTGCCTCAGGGTTGATCTTGCGCAAGAAAATGTGCTGTTCTCACGATCGATGACGTCTGCCACCGCGGACGGCTCTCGCAAGCTGTCGCTCAAGCTGCTCGCCAAGTTCGCATCGGGTACGAAGCGTTTTGGGTACTCGTTTGAGATGCGTCCGGTGGTGCTGGATATCATCAAGGTGCTTGCAGCTCGTATTCGCGACCTTGAAGACACGGTGAAAGCACCAAACCGACAAGAGGTGCTCATCACGCTTTTTGGAAAAGGCGAAGCTGGCCCTAGCTGCGCACTTTAGTGGGATCCCGAAAGCGACGTTGAGGCAGCAGATTTCCGACTCCAGGGCGAAGGCCGGACGATCGAGCTCGTTCGTGGCGGTCGGTACCTCATTTCCCTGCATCTCTCCTCGGGCAAGGCGACGATGTATGGCGTCAACGTGAACGGGACCACCGTTCGGAAGCTGTCCGATACGAACGCGGAGCAGCGAAACCTAACAGTCACTTTTGTGGCGCGCGTGTCGGGAAGTGCCCGCTTGGAGATCGTGAATCTCTGTTTCTCTGTGTCTCCGCCTCGCCAGCACCGGCGTCGAGTCTTCTCACTATTGCTGCCATTTGAAGTCCGTGAGGTTGTAGGGGCACGTGCTGGAATGAAGAAAGCGTTTTGTTGTCATTCCGGAAGTTGTGTCCGAGCTGTCGTGTCTTGCCTTGGTTGTGCAAGTTCGGCTGCGACGGTTGGTGTGTGCAGACATTGTGAGAATTAGGTGAAGAAAAGAGAAAGATACCGAGAATCGAACGACCAACAGCTATACGAGAAGCTTTGGTATTGGCATCCACTCCGAGTTCCGCCACGTGCAGCCAAAATGGGCATCTATGTAGCTTTGTCACGAGGGGCGCACGAGCCTTGCATCCTCCAAGGCAAAGCCGATGGAGTTCCGCTTTCGGCCTTCTTCGACGGAAGACAATCTAGATATCTCTAGCTTGGAGATCGTAAGACGTATCTCGTACGATAATCGGATTTCTTTTCATTGGTGTAGCTTTATCAGTGCGAGGAGATGTAGGTGAAGCAAACAGCAACCAGGAGTCTATGAGAACCTTGAGCCTACCATCTGCAGACAACTTGAACGTAGGTGAACGTTGTCTAGCTCTCGCAGATCTGAGAACTACAAATCACTTGCGTGAGACCCGGCTTGACGCGGGCCAATCGAGAACTGTTCAAACCGAGCTATACAACCGCGTTGTGCCAATGAACACGCGGCAAACGGCCCAACACGCCAGACTGGAAACGTAGAGACGTCATGAGCCTTGAAGTCCGACGAGGGAGCTCCCAAGTGAGCGATGCGAACGAATTGATACGAAACTTGGCTTGCGTCGTCTTGAGCCTCAACTGGCGCCGCTTCAACCATCAACGAGCTGGACTGAAGCACTTTGTGCACTTTCAAATAGGCGCTTGTCGACGACCATACCTGCGTCGACCAGTCGGAGAAGCCGCCGTTGCAGACGACCACAGAAAGACGAGGCAAGGAGTCGCAGAACTCGATACCGCACTTTACCCAGTGGTCATTGTCCACGTAGATGAACAGTCCTGCTTGGTCAAACTGCTCAATCGCATTGAACGAGAACTTGACCGAGACCGTGGCCTCGACATCGCCGGGAATCGGGTACAGAAATGCACTGGCGTCATGCTTGAGGAGGAGAGGAGTGTAGAAGGTTCGTGCCCAGAAATCTTTCTTGGCCGGTGGTTGGAACACCAACTCACTGGAAGAAATGCGGTGAATCTTACCCCCCGCGCCTTCGGTTTCCTCGTCGACGACGCTGTTGTCCGTCGTCCATTCTTCCGGATGGTTGAGCCACGCAAACCGGGGGTCTTCAAAGCTGTTGACGACAGGAACGGGAGATGGCATGGTTCTCTTGTCGTTGACGGCCCGCGAGTTGACCGAGTAACGCGGCAGTGGTGTGGGAGGTTGGATGCAAAATGCAAAGTGAGCTGGATGGCCGTTGGTGCCTGGGGTCCGATGCTGGTCCTAAGTAGACGTCATCTGTTGTTTGAGTCCACTGACGAAGTCTGAAAATTTCGAGGCAGCGGTGACGGCACACTGCCGTCGACGATGTCGACTCGCGTTCAGTCCAAGCTTCAACCTCCGACTAAACGTTTGAAAATCTGTTCAAACCTGCCCCAACCTCCTATTCCTCGTCTGAGGAGCAGGTTTCGGGATCTTCAGGACCTTACATCCCGACAAAAACGGTTTGAACATGTTGGTTCACTTCATTTTTACCTATATGTCACTAATAAGTACCGCACGCATGTCGCACTTGAAGTCAGTTGGCACCAAATTCAACCCCGCGTAATCATATCGTATCTTTCCATTTCTGATTTCTCAGCGCTTGCGCATTTGCGTCACGCTGCACCACACCGGGCGCCATACTCCAGCTATTTCACTCGAGCTCTTTGAAGAGCCAGGTGTTTTCAAAACAGATCTACTCGTTCCCGTCTCGATCCCTCGAGTGCAGAATCCGCAACACTCGTAAACCTCGCTGCCACCACAAGTTCCATCATCTCGCTCAATCTCGACTTTTCTGCTGTGGATTTGCCTGGACTGCTGACCATAGTCGCTCATCTTCTGAGGCTGCATGCGCGACTGGTTTCTAGATCTTGGGCTTGAGCATCCTGGCGACTTCGTTGTTTTCGCCCATGACTGGCGTGTATAAGTCGTAACCCGTCCGCCCGTCGCGATCGCGCGAGTTGATGTCCGCGCCGGCCTGGAGCAAGGCCTTTACAATTTTCGCTTCGGACCAACACGCGCGAGCCGCCACGTGAAGCACGGTCTCACCACGGTTGTTCCGCTCGGCGATATTCGCTCCGCTTGCCAGCAGCGCCACCACTGCATCATCGTAAGCATTCCACACGGCGCCGAAGATCGCTGTGTTGCCGTCTCGGTTCCGGGCATCCGCATTCGCTCCATCTTCCAACAGGAGTCGAATGATGGCCTCTTGCGATCTCCAATCACCGCAGTAATCATGGTTCTCGAGACTGTGGTTCCCATTTAGCGCCGCGTCGATTAGCGGCGTGTTGCCGTGCTTGTCGCGTGCATTGACGTCGGCGCCGTCCTCGACGAGCCAATCCGCAAAGTCGTCATTTCCTAACAAGGCAGCGACGTGTAGCGGGGTCTTGCCTTGCGTGTCGACGGCTCCAAGATCGGCACCCGCCTCGAGCAGCCAAGCGACGGCCTCATAGTCCCACTGGGCGATAGCGACATGGATCGGCGTGTGGATCGCGGCCAGTATCGCCTGGACATCCGTGCTAGGGAACGAACCGGATCTATCGAAGACGGCTGCAGCGTACTTCGGAGAATCCACAGTAGCGATCGTGGAATCGTCCATGTTGTGCGTCAGCCCATGGGCCACGAGAACGCCCACACACTCGTCGCGTTTCAACTGGACGGCCTCGCCTAACGGGGAAGAACGGCGCTAGTTGGCGTCTAAGGCTACGGCATTCTCCTCTCCTACGACGTCGGAGCCGTCACTCCTGCCATCTTGGCAGCCGCAGTCGAGGTCCAGCAGCGCGTCGAGCAGCCCCGGCTGGTTCTGTCGGATCGCAAGCGTCACAAGCGGGCAGCCTTCTCGGTCTCGCACACGTCGCAGTGCCGCGGCGGCAGCCTCCCGTCCCACCGCCGCTACGAGGTGTCGCACCTGTTCGGTCGCGCTCTCCACGTCGTGGGTCTCAATGGCCTCCAGAAGGCAAACATTTTATACCTGTAGTTATATTACTGACTTATCTGTAGTGAATACCAAAGGCGTCTTATCTGTAGTGTGGCCTTGAATCATGTAGTCGGCCATTTATGGGACCGACTACAGTGTTCACGCGCTGACAAGATGTAGGCCCCGCCGTCTCCGAGAAAAAATAGGCTGAGTCCCTGGAGTCAATCCCCACAAGTCACAGGACACGTAAAATACGACTCTCGCGTATTTTACATGAAATAAAACCATCTTTGTATCACACTTAGACCAGGGAGATATGTAGCCATGTAAAATACAATGTACCCATGAAAGATACAGTGAAGCCATCTAAATGTGGCAATGCTGGGCGGCACGGAGAGCGCCGCGCACGGCTAAAATAAAGTCGTCGGGCACAGGAGCGGTTGCGAAACCACTCTCACACAGCGGATCCATGGGTGTGGATGACCAAAATAGATGTCAGCTGCAAGCTGGCCTCCATATCGACGCTGAACTGTTACCTGCGATGGTGCAGGGCTATGAGCTGAGAGCAGTGCGTGCACGCCTCAGAATGCAGTGTAATGGCTAAAGAAAGAGTTAGACAGCGTAGTATCCGTTGCAAAACCGCTTCCAGGGGGAGCCCTCGTGTGCCCCATTGTGGCAGCGGAGCGCGACAGAACGATCTGGAGCTCATTCGCCAACATGAAGCGCACCAGAGAAGTCTACGAAGAAACCAAGGGCGACGCAAGCGAGGAAGAGGCAGACTCGCCCGGCTCAGTGTCATCTGAGGTGCTCGACGACGGTGACGACGGTCAATATGACAGCGTGAGCGGCGACGAGGGAGATGATTGTAGCGACGGCGGGAGCGATGACGGGAGCCTTAACGGTGGGGAGAGCAACAGCGACAACGAGAGCAACGGCGCGTCGACCGACTACGCGTACGAGAGCGACTCGTCTGATGGTGAAGCGCCAAGACATCTTGTGGTGAACGTCCCCCGCGATGGCAACCCGGGCCGTCGTGTCTTCTCTCGAATCGCTTCCTTCTCATCGCTCGATGAAGCTGTTGCTGCACGAGACGAGATCAATGGCTTCACGTACACGTACGAGACCCGGTACCGTTCGAAGACGACAAGAGGAACCGTGTACAAGTGCACCTCGCACGACCGCTGCGATCACCGGCTGAAGATACTCATCGTGCGCGATGCCGTTGAGCCGTCCTTTGAGATCTGGGAAGGAGGGCGCCACTCCGGGGCGCGCGTGCGCCACAGCTCACGACACGGCATCAGCCCAAGCGTACGTCCTGAGGTGGACAGCTACATCCTCCTCGGCTTCGGCGCGAAGACCATTCGAAGCATGATGAAGGCACGCCTTCGCAATACGCCCGGCCTCAAGGCGCTCATTCCCAGTCGAAAGCAGATCGCCAACCGCAAGTCGTACATGAAGACCAATTTGCCTGAAGGGTGGGACATCTCCAACATGGCCGCGGTGCACGTGTGGGGTAACCCGCTTCTGATTCGCGACCGAGCCCACTGGGACGAGGTAAGCGACCCCGACGACCCTCGTATGGACGAGATGGTCATCCTTGCGATCCTCCGTGCCCCAGGCACGAATGGCGAGCCGGACTCCTTCGTTGTCGTTGCCACGTCTCGTAAGCTCTTCAAGAACTCGGTGACGTGCGTTCGTGACCAGCCAGGATCACTCTTCTGCGCCACCGACGGCACGTACAAGTATCATTTTGGAGGCTGGACTCTCGTCGACTTTGGCTCCGACGTCTTGGTCTGGGATCGCAACCAGCACACACATCGGTTCGTCCCGTGGGCGTACATGTTCGTGCGGACTGAAAGCTCGGCAGCGTACGCAGCAATGTTTCGTGTCATTCGTGATAAGGCGCTGGAGTTCTTCGACATTGCCCTCGACGTCAAGTTCGGCAGCATCGACCACAGCGAAGCGATCGCGTCGGCGTTTGAAGAAGTTTGGCCCCGCATTCGCATCCTCAACTGCTGGCCGCATCTGCAGCGCCAGGCGCGCGTGAAGAAATCCCTGTTGCACGACGTGACGAAGTACGAAAGCCTCATCAAGCCCCACTTGAAGATGCTACGGTCTGCACGTTCGCACGCGCAGTTCATTCGCATGAGCGTCGTGATCACCGACGAGTGGATCGCTTGCGGCGAGCGTGAGTACGCGAGTTGGTTCCGCTCTGTGTACCTCACGCGGCGATGGGAACGCTGGCATGTAACTGCGTCGGATGAGGCCGGCGTCGTACCAAGCCAACAAGCTATCGAAGCCCACCATGGCGCGCTAAAGCGAACGTGCACACCCCACGCCCTCGCGTCCACAAGCGGTGTGCTAAACTCAGTGCTCCCGCGGATCATCGAAGCGGACGGCGAAGACCTATGCCCAGAGCACGCCGGGCATTTCTGTGAAGGCCCAGTCCCGCCTGAAATGCTGCTCAAGTCGGCCGCGCTGGTGAAGAAAGGAAACTTTCGGAAGACTTTTACTGGTCGCGGGCGCAGTCGGCGCATCACCAACATTGTATTCAATAGCAGCCGAACGATGGTCGAGTGGAAGTCTGCGCGCGGTGTGCCTGTGTGCGCGCAACGAGCCTCGCGGTTTCTGAAGTCTCTCGATGGCGCCATCGCCGCGGATCTCCAAGCGCGTGAGATCCAGTTCGATCTGCTCTCGCTCCACCGAGTGACAATCAAGGCCGGGGTCCGCATGGAGGAGCTTGAGCTCGCACCGTTCTGGTCGTTCAATGTGGTGAGTACGCATGGTATGGAATTGCTGAGCCATGTACGAAACTGACGCATCATTGTGTTTTAGATTGCTCGCATCAAATCGTACGTGACATGCACGTGCCACTCATACATGCATACCGGTTGGGCGTGCTCACACGTCTTCGCGACGCTGGCGCTTCAAGGGCACCTCAACATTGAGCGCGCGCTGCACCGACTCCCAGTGCGACGTGGACCAGGCCGACCTCCTGGAAGAGGCAGCGCTCTGGAGAGAGACGACCCTCACGAGGGATATTTCTCGCGCCCAAAGCTGCTCCGCATGTTCCTGCGCCGCCCTGGTCTCCCGCTCAACTGGCGCGTCTTGGACGACTTCGAGGTACGAACGGAGGCGGGGCTACAAGTCGCGAACTTTGTCGGCACGGTCACGTCCATTCGCCTGGAGGGGCAAGTTTACGTTTGGACTGCCCGCTTTGATGACGGCGATCTACGTGACTACGAGGTTGAGGAACTTGCTGCGGCTGTCGCACGCGCCCATGATCTTGGCGTCGAGGTTGCTGCGCGCGAGTGACGGATAGTCCAATTCGTGCAGGCGACGGCACATCGCTTCTTTCACTCCATTACATGCATAGTTCTTCATTTTATAACACTACAGTACATCTTCCTTTCATTTTCGAGGCGTCTCCAAAACAACCTCATGAAACATAGGCAGCATTGGTGAATGTCGTCGAACCTCAATTCTCTACGACTTTTTACGGAAGATTTGTCGCTTTGTACCCATTTGAGCGACATGTCCAATCTCACACGTCTCATAAAATACGTAATTGTCGTTGCGTACCCATTTTGACGACATTCGCTGAAAACTCTCACAGTATTGAAATTGCAGCTTTCCCTTTATTGCATATTTGCTGTTCTCCTACTGAGTCTTGGGCTTCTTGGAGAGAGGCATGGCCGAATGGTTGCGTTCGTTGTGCTTGTTGTATGTACCGCGGGATGTGTTGGGCTTGGACGGCTTCGGGAACCCGCATGGAGCGCACTTGAAGCAGCTCTTCTTGTGTTCCTCCATGTCTTTTTTCATGTCGAAAGAGATCGTCATGCATCGCGGGCACCGATACTGGGCGATATGCGCCGGTTGCGTCTTGTCATCATCGGTCTCCACACCTACCAAATCGAGGAAACAGTGCATGCGGGTGTTGGTGTGGTTGTACCCTAAACCGCGGTGGAGTAAATCACCGCGGAAGATGAACATATCACCCGCATCCAACTCTACAACGTCCTCTTCGTCCATGCGCGCAAATACGTTGTTCCACCCGAAGGTACTGACTTTGGTTCCGTTCTCGAGCGCGACAATGACAGATGCCTGGTAGAACTCGTAGTGTGGTACCTCCCCGGTTGCGTAATCACGGTGCACTTGTTGGGCCTGACCCCCTGGAAGCGAACGAATGAACACCCACGGACGGCGCATCTCGTAGGACGAGTTCATCGCCTTGCCCCTCTGAAGCACGATCTCGCTGATGTCACCAACCCACTTGGCGTTGCTGACCATGAACTGGTTGGTGAACCTATACTGGAGGCGCTTGGGGTCAAGCTCCTCCGTGTCGATCGTGCGGAACAGCTGGGACCAGTCCTTTTTTTTCACCTTGGCAGCCGCGGCGAGCGCCTCCGTGACGTAGCGCGCCGGAATGGCGTTGCGGAACACCACGTAGCCTTGAGGCGCGTCCATGCTGAGGGAAAGTTGAGCAATGACCGATGTCGCCGAGCTCCAATTCCGTGCGACGGATCTTCGCGGGTTTGTCGCTATGTACCCATTGCGACGACAAATTTTGTGCACACGTCGCATAAAATTCCAGCGAAAATTCCCGGCGACAAAAGTTGAAAATTCTGTCGCATTTTCGACCCAAATGCGACAGAATTTTCCCCGCAGAAATTTCGCTGGATTTAGCGAGAGATGGATGCTTCCTGCGTCCCGTTTTAGACTTGGCTAGGAAGGAGTCGACTCCTTTTCAGCTCGTACTACACTTTATCAGCCTTAAAATTCTCTCTACAGGTTTTCATGTGTATGACTACAGGAATAAAATAGCAGCCCCTCCAGAAGGCGCGGCGCGTCCAGCTCCATGGGTGCTTGCGCGTGTTCTGAAGGATCAAACGCAGCGAAGAAGAAGAACCAACCCACACTCTTCACTTGTGATATATCTCAAGAACAGATACCCTTTGAAATATGTTGAGGTATTCAGTTCCCTGAGACTTTCCGCGATATCCTTGTCGAACTGCTTTCGTGATGGCATCAACCGTTGATGCCATCACAGTGGATGTGTGTGCCACGCGTTAGGTGCGTTGCTACTTACTGAACCAGCGAATCGACAGCTACTAAAATGATCTCGATCGCGCGCTCACGAGACGTACGACCTTAATGGTCCGGCGCCTCGACGTCCGGGCCCGCGCGCAGGAGCATCGCCCAGACCGCAGTCGGGAACACATACGTGTGGGCCGCCACGTGGAGCTCGCTATAGCAGTCGCAAGACCCCCGCGTAAGCGTTCCGTGGCCCGACAGAGCGGCGTATTGACGTCGCGGTTCCGTGCGCGGACGTCCGCGCCATCGTCCAATAGAATGTGGACAACGCACAGCTGGTCCAGCCTGTGGTCCGGCCGCCGCACCGCGTACCTGTACTGCCCGACGAAGACCGCCTCCAGCAGCGTCGTGTTGCCGTCCACATCGCGTGGCTCTGAGCATGAGAAAAAAGCTCATCAAACCAACGTATACCGTCGCACGCGGGCAGTGCCATGCCACGCGGAAGCGTGGCTTGTACACCGTCGCAAGCAGCGAGCAGCTGCAGCGCTGCAGCGAAAGCGTCGTAGATGATCGTCGTGTAGAGCGGGGCTCTGTCGATCCCATCGAACCCACTGACCACGATGGGCGTCGCCAGCACATCACGTAGAAAGACCAGAAGAGGTCGCGCGTTGAACACTGCAGCAGTTAGCACAGGCCATGAGTGATCAGAGAGTGATTGTGTGAGGTTGAAGTTGGTGCCAACGAGCAGCTCAGGAGGTGTCCAGGCTGTCATCAGAGGCCTTAGCCCTATCCCGCTCCGGCTCAGATGGGCCAATCCGTGGCCATCATTAGGAAGCCTTTCGCGCCA
>JAMFLL010001707.1:0-13781 GCA_027475725.1 Pythium rhizo-oryzae | reverse complement strand
GCATCCTCTTGCACGGCGCCCTGGAATCTCACGCGGCTGTGTGTCTGTAGATGTCAAGCTGAACCTGCAGGAGACCGACTACGACCAGTTCCTCGCGGATAAGGTCCACGCCGCGCGCTTGTGCCTCTCTTTGTGTGCCTACGGCGCTGATGGTGTGGTCTCTGTGTCATCTTCCTTCTCCGTCGTGGTGCCGATATTGCTACTCAATGTGGGTCCATCGTATGTGGATTACACACAGGTCATTGGCGACATTTTTTTAAAGAGTCGAGCAACATCACGTAACGGGCGACCCTCCGAAGAAAATGCGACGATACCACCACGAGAGCTCCCCGAACAGCCACCCCACATAGCTCGCCGCTCGAACAGTCGCTCCTTCGGCTCCAGCTTCCTGCGGTCGCTCAGTGCGAACTGGGCGCTGCCCTCAGCTCGTGATGGAGATGGAGGTCGTGCAGACGACGGCAGTGATGTCTCGAAACATCGTGTTGCCGGGATCTGGTGTTGCCGTGAATGCCCATATTTGAAGTCGGCTAGATCTGCCTGGAGATTAGTAAGATACTCGTTGGGCTTCGAGAGACGGTATCGGCGGTCAAGTTGACAGCGAAGACCATCAAAACTCATACGAACCGGGTGGGAGATGCTACAAAAGGTATTGGACGACCGATCCGTGACAGCAGTCTACACGGACGACCCCGAGGACTTCTATCGCGCTGTGAAATGGTTTAGGACAGGCTCGACGTTTCAAGTCAAAGCAGCTCGTGTTCCGCAGCGGCATCGATGAGGCAGGTGCTGAGGCCTCGAGTTGCGTACGGATCTCTTGCTCCGGTTGAGTGTCGAGCGTGCGATCAACGCGTAAGGATCTCTTGCTCCATTTCAGTGCCGAGTGTGCCGTCAACGCGAGCCGCCACCACGGCCGATCAGACCACACGGCTGTCACTTATGCTGCTACTACCGCTGGTTTATCTACGGTTGTCTCCACTGTCGGGTCCACTGGCGCTGCCGTCGAGCCGCAGCCGCCCAACGGTATGGTTCTTGTTGCGCTGAGAGCTTCCAGCGCAGGTGCGAAGACGTCTTCGTGATGCTGTCCGAGCGAGCGGCGAACCAGGACACGCAGTACCTGGACCTGTTCCATTCGCCGGAGGTGATCCGGGAGATGATGCAGCCGGACGTGCAGAAAGAGATCCTGTCGATCATCTACAAGACGCGGTCGGACCACGCGCGCGCGAACAGCCGATCGCGCGACAACGTGCTCAAGGCCGTGGAGACGAAGCTGTGGAACATGTCAAGTCGAGGCGTGCAGGAGGAAGTGAGTAATCTGCCGGACTGGTTCATCACGGAGGACAAGATCGACTACAACCCGTACAAGCCGGAGGCGAACCCGTCCAAACCGGAGGCGAACCCTTCCGAGCGTGAGGCGATCGGGTTTGGTGGAGACGGGAACATCTACAAGGGTACGATTGATGGCGAGACTGTGGTGGCGGTGAAGTTCATGAAGACGCATGAGTCTCAACCGGACGCGAGCGGGGACGCGAACGCGAATAGTGCGCGGACCGATGGCCACTCGGCAACCGGGAGCTCAGTGGATCATCCAACGTCCAGGTTTGTCCGCACAGCCGAGGTCTGGCATCGGGTCTCTCGCGCGTCGCCGTACATCTGTGGTCTCGAGGGTGCGTGCCACATCACGTGTCCGCCCGCGATGCCGTTCTTCGTGATGGAGTATTGCGGAGGCGGTTCGTTGGATGGGGCGTTGAGCGGCGAAGGTTCGCTTGGTCGGGCGGACGTGCTCAAGCTGCTGGCGCAGGCGGCGCAGGGCGTCGAGAAGATGCACTCGATCGGGATCGTGCACGGCGATCTCAAATGCGACAACATCCTGCTCACCGGGACACCAGTGCAGGCGCGCGTGTCGGATTTCGATCGCAGTTTCGACTTCAAGGCGCTGACAAAGGGGAAGCGAGCGAGCACGTTACGAGCCAGCGACGTGGGCGTCGAGATCACGGAGGCTGTGCGTTTCTTGGCGCCCGAGTGTGTGGAGGGCAAGCTGCCGAGTCCTCGATCGGACGTGTATTCGTTCGGCATGCTCATGTACGAGGCGCTGATGGGCGAGTCGCCGTATGCCGAGCTGACGGATGATGATGCGATTCGCGCTTGTATTCACGAGGGCGAGTTGCCGGTACGGGATGCCAAGAAGATCTCAGACGAGGCGTGGGCGTTGATCGCGCGGTGTTGTGAGAGGTCACCGGACGATCGTGCGACGATGGGTGAGGTAGTGAAGGCTCTGAGGGAGTTGTCGGCTCGGCAAGCAAGTGATGAGGCGAACGCGGATGGGAAGCGTACGGACGCTGTCGACGCAGAGCGACAGGCAAAGTTGGTGGAGGCGCACGTCGACGCGAGCATGGATGTGGACCCCCGAGACGTGTTGTTCGCGTCGTTGGACGCACCGACTAGGAGGATATCTCGAGTGAGAGCGAGTTTGGATCCCAGGGAACTGGTCCCGGAGGTGAAAGGCGGCGCGACGTTGACGGCTGTGAAGGGGAAGGCAAAGAGGCCGCGGATGGATCGGTTGAAAAAGGTCGCTTTGGGTGCGGCGGTGTTGGTTGTAGCTGTCGTGGTGGGCATGCATTATAGGAAGCAGCGGTCTCTGTCGACAACTTCTGTCAGCGTCGGCAATGGAACGGACACTGACCAGCCCGGTTCGACGTCGGCACCAAGTCCCAGTCACGGTATGACCACGGCGCCACCTGTGTTGCCGTCAGTTGCTCCTCCGTCTACGCCAGCGCCCAATCCAAAGACCAACGCTCCGGTGGTGCCACCTGTGTCTCCTCCTTCGCCAGGATCCGAGCAGGCGACAGTCTCACCAACTGCGTCACCTTCGCTTCCTCCGGTACCAGTCTCCGAGTCGACAACGACTTCGCCCGTAGTGCCAGCATCAGGTTCCCCTGTAGCAGCACCTGAGCCGACGGCAGCCTCACCAGCCGCACCACCACCTCCGCCAACTCCTCCTCCACCTCCCCCAGCCCCCGAGCCAACGACGACTTCGCCAGAAGTGCCAGCTGCAGGTGCTCCTCCGCCAGTATCTGAGCCGACGGCTCCTCCGCCAGTATCTGAGCCGACGGCTCCTCCACCAGTATCTGAGCCGACGACAGCCTCACCAGCCGCACCATCACCTCCGCCAACTCCTCCTCCACCTCCCCCAGCCCCCGAGCCGACAACGACGTCGCCAGAAGTGCCAGCTGCAGGTGCTCCTCCACCAGTATCTGAGCCGACGGCTCCTCCACCAGTATCTGAGCCGACGACAGCCTCACCAGCCGCACCACCACCTCCGCCGCCTCCAGTACCAGCTCCCGAACCGGCAACGGCCGCACCGGCGCCGGCTCCCCTAGTGGTGAAAGTATCGACGCTTCTGGGGAATACACCCGATTATCCAGGTCTGAGCGGAGTGGTCGTGGCATCGAACAACTACATCTACCTCAGCCAAGATAACCTTATTTTGCAGCTGCTGGACGGGGGACGCGAGACCGTTTTTTCTGGGGATGATTCTGAAGGATATGACGACGGGCCACGCACCACCGCCACGTATTCTGGACCCCGCGCGATAGCGATGAGCTCGACGGGTGATCTCTTCATTTGCGACACAGGGAACGCGGTGATACGGCGAATTCGCGGCGGCACGACCACGAGTCCGTTTCCTTCGTTCACGTCCTTGGACATGCGAGGAATCGCTGTGGATGCCGACCAAAACGTGTACGTGACCGACGAAAACAGCTACAAGCTGAGGAAGATAGACTCGACTGGGTCCGTGCTGACACTGTGGGACGCCAAAAAAGGCTCGTACCCTGTTCCAATGGGGATCGCTATCGATTCCACCGGCAGTGTATTCGTGAGCGACTCGTTCGCGGTGAGGAAGATCACTGGGGTTGACGCAACAGTCTTGGTTGCGGGATCTCTTTCTGGAGAACGAGGAATTGTGAATGGGATTGGCTCGGCGGCGCGATTCGATGGCCCGCAGGCGTTGACAATCGGATCGGACGGCAACTTGTACGTCACTGATACGAGCAACCACTGCATCCGCAAGATCATTCTCTCGACGCAGGAAGTGACCACGTATGCCGGGGTATGCAGATCACCTGGGTATAGCGATGGGGAGGGGACGAGCGCCAAGTTTGAAAGGCCTCGCGGCATCGCCGCAGCACCGAACAACATGTTCTATGTGACGGACGGAGGAATGTCCGGCGAGCGCCTCCGCAAACTCGTCCTTGGGTAGTGGGCCGAATCACAGCGGAGTTCGTGTAGTACACCGACTTGGGGCATTGATGAAGCCACAGCCAGGCCAGGAGAAGACGATGCAATGACGATTCTCTGTTCGCTGTGTATATTTCATTAGATCGAACAGAGACCGCGCTATGCAACAATACAGATCAAACACCAAGATGCTGTCCCGCAGCCGTCCTCGCTTCTACCTCGCTAGCAGAATGGCGCCGGATCACTCGCGGCACGGTTTGCGAGCGCAACTAGATATGCCCTCGGCGTTCTTCACCAGTCTCTTTCCCGCCACGAAATGAATGAAGACAGATCCAGAGGACGCACTCCCTTCGGTTGCGCGCCTCTTCGCGCGATACGAAGCAAGTGGGCAGTCGCTGAAACGGGTGAGAGTCGCATCGCCACTCCCTCGTGTTATTTTTTTACTGTGTATGCATCAGTCGTGGCCGATGGTGAGTCTACTGCAGCGTGCGTTTGTGGTGGCGGCACGTGGCAGCGTCTGTGCGCGACACAATTCCAGCTAGAGAAAGGACCACTCCACGCAAAGCACGGAATAGCTACGACGAGGAGCCAGAACAGAGCTCATGGATCTAATCCAGTCCGGTCTCACGACCGCCGCGAACGCGGCCCTGCCCGGCTCCGGCGTGGTCGTCACCGCCGCCTTCGAGCTCGGCAGGACCTGCTTTGAGATCGCAGAGGTGCTCGCGGGCGTACGGGAGACCGCGTCGTCCATCGCGACGCAGCGCGAGAACATCCACAAGAACGTCAAGAGTCTGCTCGGCGTGATCGAGCTGCTGGAGCGCGTGCAGCACCAGGACGAGTTGACGCGTGCGCTGCAGGAGCAGATCCTGGAGTTCAAGGAGGCGGTGGAGAAGTACCATCGCGTGGTGCTCAAGTTTACGCGGTTCAACCTGGTGAAGCAGCTGGTGTTCCGCAGCGGCATCGACGAGGCCGGCGCCGAGGCCGCCGAGTTGGGGAAGGATCTGCTGCTCCGTTTGAGTGCCGAGTGCGCGGTGGACGCGAGCCGCCACCACGGCCGGTCCGACGACGCGGCTGTAGTTGATGCTGCTACTGTCGCAGGTTCGTCTGGGTCTGTCTCGGCTGGTGTCGCTTCTTCTGTTGCTTCCACTGGCGCTGGCGCTGTCGTCGTACCGCAGCCACCCGACAGGATGCTTGTCATGGACGCCGAGAGCTTCCAGCGGAGATGTGAAGACGTCTTCGTGATGCTGTCCGAGCGAGCGGCAGACCAGGACAAACAGTACCTGGACCTGTTCCATTCGCCGGAAGTGATTCGGGAGATGATGCAGCCGGACGTGCAGAAAGAGATCCTGTCGATCATCTACAAGACGCGGTCGGACCACGCGCGCGCGAACAGCCGATCGCGCGACAACGTGCTCAAGGCCGTGGAGACGAAGCTGTGGAACATGTCAAGTCGAGGCGTGCAGGAGGAAGTGAGTAATCTGCCGGACTGGTTCATCACGGAGGACAAGATCGACTACAACCCGTACAAGCCGGAGGCGAACCCGTCCAAACCGGAGGCGAACCCTTCCGAGCGTGAGGCGATCGGGTTTGGTGGAGACGGGAACATCTACAAGGGTACGATTGATGGCGAGACTGTGGTGGCGGTGAAGTTCATGAAGACGCATGAGTCTCAACCGGACGCGAGCGGGGACGCGAACGCGAATAGTGCGCGGACCGATGGCCACTCGGCAACCGGGAGCTCAGTGGATCATCCAACGTCCAGGTTTGTCCGCACAGCCGAGGTCTGGCATCGGGTCTCTCGCGCGTCGCCGTACATCTGTGGTCTCGAGGGTGCGTGCCACATCACGTGTCCGCCCGCGATGCCGTTCTTCGTGATGGAGTATTGCGGAGGCGGTTCGTTGGATGGGGCGTTGAGCGGCGAAGGTTCGCTTGGTCGGGCGGACGTGCTCAAGCTGCTGGCGCAGGCGGCGCAGGGCGTCGAGAAGATGCACTCGATCGGGATCGTGCACGGCGATCTCAAATGCGACAACATCCTGCTCACCGGGACACCAGTGCAGGCGCGCGTGTCGGATTTCGATCGCAGTTTCGACTTCAAGGCGCTGACAAAGGGGAAGCGAGCGAGCACGTTACGAGCCAGCGACGTGGGCGTCGAGATCACGGAGGCTGTGCGTTTCTTGGCGCCCGAGTGTGTGGAGGGCAAGCTGCCGAGTCCTCGATCGGACGTGTATTCGTTCGGCATGCTCATGTACGAGGCGCTGATGGGCGAGTCGCCGTATGCCGAGCTGACGGATGATGATGCGATTCGCGCTTGTATTCACGAGGGCGAGTTGCCGGTACGGGATGCCAAGAAGATCTCAGACGAGGCGTGGGCGTTGATCGCGCGGTGTTGTGAGAGGTCACCGGACGATCGTGCGACGATGGGTGAGGTAGTGAAGGCTCTGAGGGAGTTGTCGGCTCGGCAAGCAAGTGATGAGGCGAACGCGGATGGGAAGCGTACGGACGCTGTCGACGCAGAGCGACAGGCAAAGTTGGTGGAGGCGCACGTCGACGCGAGCATGGATGTGGACCCCCGAGACGTGTTGTTCGCGTCGTTGGACGCACCGACTAGGAGAATATCTCGAGCGGGAGCGAGCTTGCATCCAACGGAAGTGATCCCGGAGGTCGGAGATGACGCCACATTGACGGCTGTGAAGGCCGAGGCGAAGGCGAAGAGGTCGCGGTTGGTCAAGTTGGGAAAATTCGTGCTGTTCGTCGCGTGGGCGGTAGTGGTTGTCGTGTTGGGCGTGCACTTTTTCGCGCCGAAGTCTCCGTCTGCAACTTCTGTCAGCGTCGGCAACGGAACGGACACGAATAGACCCGTTTCGACATCGGCACCAAGTCCCAGTCCCGGTTCGACAAGGAGTGCATCTGTGTTGCCGTCATTTGGCCCTCCATCTACATCACCACCCGAGCCAAAAACGAATGCTCCGGTGGTGCCACCTCCGTCTTCTCCTTCACCAGCGCCCGAGCCGACGACAGTCTCACCAACTGTGCCACCTCCGCCTCCTCCGGTACCGGCTCCCGAGCCAGCAACGACTTCACCAGTAGTGTCAGTAGCACCGGAGCCGCCATCGTCAACTGATCTTGTAGTGCAAGTATCGACAATTCTGGGGCAAGTCAAATCTGCCTATCCAGATCTCAGCGGTGTTGTGACGGCGGCAGACGGCTACATCTACCTCAGCCAAAACCACCAGATTTTGCGATTGCGTGACGGAGAGAGCGAGACCGTTTTCTCGGGAGACACTAGCTCAGGGAAGCTCAACGGTCCTCGAGCAAGCGCCACGTATAACAGGCCACGCGCAATGGCGATGAGCTCGACGGGTGACCTCTACATCTGTGACAAAGTGAACGCCGTGATTCGCAAGATCAGCGGTGACACAACCTCCAGTCCATTCCCGTCCTTCATGTCCATGGACATGCGAGGGGTCGCCGTGGACGCCGACCAGAACGTGTACGTCACCGACGGAAACAGCTACAAGGTCAAGAAGATCACACCCGCTGGATCCGTGCAGATACTCTGGGATGCCATGAGTGACTCGTATCCGATTCCGATGGGGATTGCTGTGGATTCCTCCGGCAATATCTTCGTCAGCGACACATTCGCAGTCAGGAAGATCGTTGGGGGTGGCACCACGGTCTTGGTCGCCGGATCCGTTTCCGGAGAGCGTGGGTTCTCAAACGGCGTTGGCTCTGCGGCGCGCTTTAACGCCCCGCAGGCGCTCGCGATCGGATCGGACGGCAACATGTATGTCGCCGACGCGGG
The DNA here is from genome assembly GCA_027475725.1 of Pythium rhizo-oryzae. Taxonomy (NCBI): domain Eukaryota; phylum Oomycota; class Peronosporomycetes; order Pythiales; family Pythiaceae; genus Pythium; species Pythium rhizo-oryzae. The sequence goes on along the minus strand of JAMFLL010001707.1, from coordinate 5,743 downwards.
CAACAACTGCATCCGCAAGATCTCGCTCTCGACGCAGGAAGTGACCACGTACGCGGGCGTTTGTCAGTCTTCCGGATCGGCGGATGGCGCAGGTGCAGTCGCCACGTTCAGCGCGCCACGGGGGATCGCCGCGGCGCCCGGCAACGTGCTGTACGTGACGGACGGAGGGACCGGAGACGAGCGCCTCCGCAAGATCCACCTGAGCTAGGTCGGCAACTGTTCACACGTCGCATGTAATGATACAAACCAGTGTTGGTTTTTAACTGTTTGTTATGTTGCGCGGAGGTACACGATAGAGCGCTCTGCTTGGAGCGAAACTGCCACCTTCCTCGCCCGGCCCCATACTGAACCCAAGTGATTCCAGCAGCTCCGCCCACTTTCCACGCTCAGGCTCCGCAAAAACAAGAAAACCAAACCCGAGATCCTTTCGCGACAAAACGATGGCGACGGCGGCGGGCGACATCACGACCTTCAACATCAACCACGGCTACGTGGAGGGCCTCGTGCGCGGCTACCGCTCGGCGTTCCTGGACGACGTGGACTACCACCACCTCACGCAGTGCGAGTCGCTCGAAGGTGCGCCGGCGGCCGCATCCTCTTGCACGGCGCCCTGGAATCTCACGCGGCTGTGTGTCTGTAGATGTCAAGCTGAACCTGCAGGAGACCGACTACGACCAGTTCCTCGCGGACGAGGTGCGCGCGATACCGCTGTGTCTCTCTTGGTATCCTTCAGTCTCTTCGCGGCACTGACGGTGTGGTCTCTGTGTCATGCTTCCTCCGTCGCGGTTCAGTCGGCGAGCGTGTCGCCGGCGCTGATCCAGGCGGGCACGACCAACAAGCTCGTGCAGGAGTTTCTCTTTCTGCGCGCGCAGGCGACCGAGCCGCTGTGCGGGTTCTTGGATTTCATCACGTACGAGTACATGATCGACAACGTGATCCTGCTGCTCAAGGGCACGCTGAACGGCCGCGACGTGAATGAGCTCATCCCGCAACTCCACCCGCTGGGCAAGTTCGACGACTCGATCATGCGCAGCATCTGCGCGTTCGAGCCCAACTCCAAGGGCTACTCGGACCTCTACGAGACCGTGCTTATCGACACGCCCATCGGTGCGTTTTTATGCTGTTATGGACGGGTACATGTCAAAGGCGCTGATGTCGTTTGAATGCTTTCTCCGCAGGCACGTACTTTAGCCAGTTCTTGGAGGAGAGCGCCGCGGGCGACCGCATGGACGGCACGTCGGAAGTGCGCAACGTGCTTGAGGAAGTCCAGATGGAGCTCATCAAGAACAGCATGCTCAAGCTCTGGCTCGAGGACTTCTACAACTACTCGCAGGTATGCTCTTGTGGATTAGTAAGCGTTCGATCTTATGAGGCTGACGGTATGTGGGTGTAGAAATGCGGCGGTGACACGGCCGTGATCATGGGTGAGATCCTCAAGGCGCGCGCGGACCGCATCGCGATCAACATTACGCTCAACTCGTTCGGCACGCCGTTGAACGAGCCGGCCATGCGCATCTCGGATCGCAAGCCGCTGTACCCGTCCATCGGCACACTGTACCCAGAGGCCACGGAGAAGCTGGGCGAGGCCGGCGACGAGGCCGCGCTCGGCGCCGCGTTGGAGCCCTACCCGGTCTACCGCCACATCTGGGAGGTCCACCAGTCGCAGGGCGTCGACAACAAGTCGATCGACGACGCGTTCTACGAGCGCGACGTGCAGATGTGCGAGCTCGCGTTCCAGAGCCAGATGCACTTTGGTACGTGGGCCAAGTTGTGCGAGGCGTACGAATAGGCGAGCTCACCCTGTGTCTTCTCCTCTGTTTCCCACAGCGAGCTTCTACGCGTACGTCAAGCTGAAGGAGCAGGAGGTGCGCAACATCGTCTGGATCTGCGAGTGCATCGTGCAGAAGCAGCGCGACGCGATCAACAACTTCATCCCGATCTTCAGCGACAACGCGCCCTGGCGCTCGCAGAACCAGGGCAAGAAGCACTGAGCGGGCCCCGCGCAGCACGTCCGCTCTGTATCGGTGGACGAAAGAGATGCTGGCCACGCCGGAGAGACCGTCATGAAGACAGACCCGAGAGAACGAGCAGGAAATGAACTTGAATATTTTGCATCCCATTTCCAACGAGTTGTGGTTACCGTGTAACCATGGTTACGCCTCCACCTGTTGTGGATACACCACCTCTCTTGGCCCCTCATTTTCCCTCGAGCGAAATGCTGTGGCGACGAGCGCTCGCGCGGACGGCGGCGCCGGCGCCGCGCGCGTCGCTGCTGCGCGCCAGCTCCACGCACGCGTGGGCCGCGGTGGAGGCCAAGTGGCAGCAGCGCTGGGCCGCGAACGCCCGGAAACCGGCGCCGGCCACGACCAGCGACAAGCCCACGTACTACTGCCTCTCGCAGTTCCCGTACCCGTCCGGTACGGCACTCGCGCCTCCATTGCGCTGCACAGCGGTCGCTACGCGAGCTTACAGTTTGATGCGTGTTGCACAGGCCAGCTGCACATCGGACACGTGCGCGTGTACACCATCAGCGACACGCTCGCGCGCCTCAAGCGCATGCAGGGCTACGATGTACGTCTCGACGTCTATCCGGCGTCTATCTTAGTAGCTCTTCGCTCACATGGCTTGACTGTCGTACAGGTGCTCCATCCGATGGGCTGGGACGCGTTCGGGCTGCCCGCGGAGAACGCGGCGATCGAGCGCGGTATCTCGCCGGCCGACTGGACGGTCCAGAACATTGCGCAGGCCAAACAGCAGCTCCAGTCGCTCGGCATCCAGCTCGACTGGGACCGTGAGGTTACGACGTGCGCCGAGGACTACTACAAGTGGACCCAGTGGATCTTCCTGCAGCTCTATGAGCAAGGGCTCGCGTACCGCAAAGAGGCGCTCGTGAACTGGGACCCTGTGGACCAGACCGTGCTCGCGAACGAGCAGGTGGACGCCGAGGGCCGCTCGTGGCGCTCGGGCGCGATCGTGGAGCAGCGCCTGCTCAACCAGTGGTTCCTGCGGATCACCGACTACGCCGACCGCCTGTTGGATGACCTCGACCGGGTGCGTTTGTTTTAGGCCACGGCGTCTGGATGGCCAGAAAGAGCCTGACCTAGCCGATTCGATGTTTCTCTCCGCTCTCCCATCCACTAGCTCGACAAGTGGCCCGACGCCGTCAAGCGCATGCAGGCCGCGTGGATCGGCCGCTCCAAGGGCTCGCGCGTGCAGTTTGGCGTGGACGCCGCGCCAGCCGTGTCGCTTCCCGTGTTCACGACCCGCGTCGACACACTGTTTGGGGTGTCGTTCGTGTCGCTCGCGCCCGAGTCGCCTTTCGTGGATGAGCTGCTGCCGCGTGTGCCGGCCTCACACCGCGCGGAGGTCGACGCGTACATTGCGTGCGTCAAACAGCTGACCAAGGACGAGCGTGCCAAGGGTGAGACCACGAGTGGCGTGTTCTCGGGGCTCCACGCGATCCACCCGATCACTCAGCAGAAGCTGCCGCTCTACCTCGCCGAGTACGTGCTCCCGCAGTACGGCACTGGAGTGGTTATGGGCGTCCCGGCCCATGACGAGCGCGATTTCGCGTTCGCCCAGCACCACGCGTTGCCCATTCAGCGTGTGATCGAGGCGTCGCCGAGCGATGCTGAGGGCGAGCCGTCCGAGGTCGTGACGTCACATGGCGTGCTCCAGCACAGCGGTTCGTTCACGGGCCTGCACTCTCAGGACGCCGTCACGCAGATCAACGCATACCTCCAGGAGCATGGGCTGGGCGAGGAGACGACCCAGTTCCGCCTGCGCGACTGGCTCGTGTCGCGCCAGCGCTACTGGGGCGCGCCCGTGCCGGTGATCCACTGCAAGCAGTGCGGCCCCGTCGGCGTGCCCACGGAGGACCTGCCGGTGCAGCTCCCGAAGATGGACGGCTCGACTACGGACAGCCTCAAGGGCGGCGACGGCGGCTCGCCGCTTGCGCGTATGGCCGCGTGGCGCCAGTGCACGTGCCCCAAGTGTGGCGGCGCGGCCGAGCGCGATACGGACACACTCGACACGTTCGTGGACAGCTCGTGGTACTTCCTACGCTACTGCGACGCACGCAACGACGCGCAGGCGTTCACGCGCGAGGCCGTGGACAAGTTCATGAAGCCCGGCGGCGGCGTCGACATGTACGTTGGCGGAATCGAGCACGCGATCCTGCACTTGCTGTACTCGCGATTCTTCACCAAGTTCCTCTTCGACCAGAAGCTCGTCGCCACGGACGAGCCGTTCGTGCAGCTACTCGCGCAGGGCATGGTGTTGGGCAAGACGTACAAGGCCCCCGGCTCGCTGCGGTACCTCAAGCCGGGCGAGTACGCGCTGGACGAGGCCACAGGCCGCGTGGTCGAGGTGGCCACGGGCAAGGAGGCCGTGGCCGTGTGGGAGAAGATGTCCAAGTCCAAATACAACGGCGTCGACCCGGAGCATATCCGCAGCCAGCACGGTGCCGACGTCACGCGGCTTGTCGTGCTCTTCAAGGCGCCGCCGGCCCACGAGCTCGAGTGGGACGAGGCTGACCTCGCCGGCCAGTCGCGCTGGCTGCTGCGCATCTGGAACCTGCTCGAGCACGCCATCGGCGCGGTGCCCTCGCAGGCCCACGGCCACGAGCAGGAAGAGCAGGAGCAGGCGCTGCGGATGCTGCTCCACGGCACGATCCAGCGCGTGACTGAGGCGCTGGACGCCCACCAGTCGTTCAACGTCGCGATCGCCGAGCTCATGAAGCTCAGCAACGCGCTCCAGGATGCGCGTGCGCTCGGTGGCTCGCGTGTGTACCGCGAGTCGCTCGAGGCGCTAGTCAAGATGCTGGCGCCGCTGGCGCCGCACAGTGCGGCAGAGATGTTTGAGAAGCTCGCGGCCGCTGGGCTCGTGGAGATCGACGGCGCGTTGGACGAGGTGGACGTCCACGCAGCGAGCTGGCCCAAGTTCGACCCGGCGCTGCTCGCGAGCGCCGAGGTCACGGTCGTGCTCCAGGTACAGGGCAAGTCACGCGACACAGTGCGCGTGCCGGCGACGCGACAGGGCGACCGCGACCACGTGCTGGCCCTGGCGCCCGCGTCGCCGGCCGTGCAAAAGCACCTCGCGGGCAAGACTGTGCGCAAGGCCATCCTCGTCGCGCCCAAGAAGCAGGGCGCCCACGGGCTGCTCAACATCGTCGCCAACTGATAACCGAGCGAGCGCACAAAGAAACAAACGATTCAAAAGGCGGTCTGGGGGTCTATTTCGTGTGGTGTGTTTTTGTTGATGGGGGGATCCGACAGAAGCCACGGTCGGCGCGCGAGACGCCGAGGAAGAGGGACGCCGGGGGCCCGGATCGCTCTTGCTCGGACGCCGCAACGGGTGTGTGCGGGCCGTCTCGCGCTGTCGCCGCCGCCGCCGCTGGTGGTCCACCCATACTACGACTCACAGATTCAGAAACATACAGAGCGCCCCCGCGGGGCGAAGACGACCGGGCTTAGTCGGTGTACTCGCACTCGGCCGGGAACGTACAGCCCGAGTGGCGCAGCACGACCTGGGCGGCCCAGTGGCCGGCGTTGACGCAGTCAGCGATGGACTTGCCGAGCGCGAGGCGCGAGGTGAAGCCGCCAACGAAGGCGTCGCCGGCGCCGTTCGTGTCGACGATCTGCGAGGCCTCGAGCTTGGGCACCGGGTAGAGCGTGACCTGGCCGTTGTGGGCCACGATCGTGGGCTCGGCGCCCTGCGTGAAGACGACCGTGCGCGCGCGCGC
>JAMFLL010001706.1:0-13782 GCA_027475725.1 Pythium rhizo-oryzae | reverse complement strand
CAGCGGCAGCGGCGTCGCGAGCGCGTGGAGCGGCGCCGGCGGCTCGGAGAAGCGGCGCAGCGACAGCGACGGCAGCGGCGCGTGGTACGGCGAGTGGCGCTCGGGCGCGTACAGCGGGCTGCTGTGGCTGTGGCTGTGGTTGTGGCTGTGGCTCGGGTAGTACGCCGCGGACGGCGTGGGCGGCAGGCGCGGCCGCTCGAGCGCGTGCGCGTGGTCGATGCGCAGCGACGGCAGCCGCGCGGTCGGCGTGGTGGTCGGCGTGGACGCCGCGTCCTCGCCGTCGTGGTAGTGCGCGGCGCAGAAGCCCTGGATCTTGGCGAAGTTGGCGCAGCCCGGCACGCGGCAGCCTCGCGGCCGCACGCCGCCGCCGAGCGGCGGCACGCTGTGGCTCGGGCTCACGCTGTGGACGAACGCGCTGTGGTGGCTGTGGCTGCGGCCGCGGCTGTGGCTCGGGCTGTGGTGGCGGCCGTGGGCCGGGCTAATCGAGATGGACGGGAGCGCCGCGAGCGGCGGCAGCACGGGCGCGGACGAGGATGTGGCTGTGGATGCGGATGTGGATGTGGATGTGGACGCGGCCGCGCCCGCGGGGCTGAGCGGACGCGAGCGCGGGAGCGAGGCCATCGTGGGGGGCATGGCCAGGATCATGAGGCAGAGTACGCGGCTGCAGGGGCGTGGGGCGTGCGGGGAAGATCGAGAAGTGAGACGCTCGGGGGCGCGGCCGCGGCGCCGCTCCGTACGTACGGCGGTCGCGAAAGCGTATCCATCGCCACGCAACGTCCGCTCGCCCGGCCGCGCGCAGGCGGGGCGCGGCCGGCGGCCAAAGAATCCAGTGAACGCATGTTGAAATTGACCCGTCCTGTCTCGTGTGCACCTCCAAAGTGATCCGGGTCGATTAGGGATTAGGGGTCGACATCCGGATCATTTCTTGGGTTTTTGTTGGGGAGTTGTTTGACACGTCCTGAGACCTGGCGGATGGGGAAGGTTGACGCCGCTCTGATGGTTGCCCCAGCTGACCGCGCGCACAGCGACTCGCACTTGATACTTGCGCCGTGGACGTCGGCGTTTCCAGCTGGGCGGTGGCAGTAACGTGCACCGAGTGCCTCCCCGGAATGCTTGCCACCGGCGGGGGCTCCCGAGGTGGGAATCCCGAGTTGGGCTCCCTGGATTCCTTGCATCGCCCGCCGAAAGAAACGCTCTCAATCCACCGGTGATGGCGTGTGCCGTGCCGCTCGGATGTGCGAACGTCTAAACACGGCTCGTGTTGGAACGGCGGGCTGAGCCGTTTTCGATCTCCTAGCACCACACTTTTATGGCTATGCGTGCGTCCGTCCACGAAGCCAGCATAGCGAGGATGTGGCCACTGGGGCAGCCACGCATAGAGTAGAGTGGCCACGCTCCTCCCGCCCGCAAAGCTGTGGCTGGGCGGCACATTATCCACCGGGCTTTCTCGACAGGACTATCGAGTCGTGCGTGGCGAAGTCTCAGCATCGGCATGGGCTTATCAGATGCAACGGATTGCTCTTCGCTTGTTGTGACATACTGCAAAGCGAACCGGCACCCTGTCGAAGCGACGCAGGCTGAGGATATTCTCGGGAAATGTACGTACAGTCCACCACCTCACTGTAGAGTGTCTTCAATGTGTCACGGGGTGCGATGGGCCAAACTCAAGGAACCCAGCGAGGGTCTCACTGCGCCCGGGCGGTGGAGCACAGGATATCGCCAACACTGTCTGCCGTCGCCGTGTAGTGGCTCTATCCTGAACGCTGGGCATCTCCTCCCCCTTGCAGCCAACGCCATGGCCAGCTCAGCTGCGGCGTGCCAACGGATCCAACAGATCCGCGGACGCTGGATTGTTTTGTTCCATCGCGAGGAACGGTCAGTCGCCAATGTGTCTCCACGCGGGTCGTCACGGCCGTGACTCGCCGTGGGGACAACCGACTCCCTGCCTTGTCGCACTGGTCGGTGGCCGATCGCTGGGAGTGTATACTGTACAGAGGACCCAAGTTCAAGCAGGGCGATGTCCCACCACGTGGTCCGGGGCTCGACTATCAATCGACTCGGATCCGGTTGAGGACGCGACAATCAGGTCGCGCACCCGTCAGGCGGTCCCACGCGGCCGTCCGCACACATTCGGATTGTTCTGCGTCCCCCCGCCGTTCGCAAGCGGAGAACGATCTCCGGCTCCACCAAGATGTGCTGGCGCGCTGTATCCATGTCGGCACCAGCTGGTTTCCAGGAGCCGCGAACGTTCGCGCTCACCAGCTGCGTTCGCGATCACGCAAAAAACACCAAGTTGGCCCAACGTTATGCTGCCAACGAGCACCCCCTGCGTGAAAAGCCGGAGTGCCCACGCCGCGCTGGCTGGTTCTGGATTAGCGTGATCTCCACCACCGTCCAGCCAGCGTCCACGTTTCCCGGATCACGGACCCCGTGTGGCCCGTCGCGTACCCCGCGACTGCCACCTGACAGCGCGAAAAACTCATCGAGTTGGCCACGTGAAGCCCGCCGCCCCACACCGAACGCGTGCCGTCAGTCAGCCCAAAACGGTTCCAGCCTTTTACCGGTTCCTAACCATTTGCAATTATGTTCTTAACTACACGTGCTTTTCGTTCTCCTCCTGTTCTCCACTCAGACGGCCGCATCCGGCCACATCACCCACCACATCATGGCGTCCTCATCATCCGCTGTGGCCGCTGTGGCCGCGGCGCCGCGCGCGGCCGCGGACGAGACCGAGGAGCTGTGGAACCTCATCGTGCTCCAGAGCGCGGCCACGCAGGCGCGCTTGCGCGAGTTCCACCAGCAGGTGGAGCTCTTCATCGCGCACACGGGCGCGCACCCGCTGGGGCCGGCCGGTCCCGTCCGCGCGGCCCACGACGAGTCCGCGCTGCCGCTACGCGAGCGCACGACGCCGGCGCACCAGGCGCCGCTGCCGCTGGTCTCGGACGCGGTCGCGGCCTGCACGCGTGGGCTCTGCGCGCCCTCGGGCGCCGTCCGCGACGCGACCGCCATGACCACGCTGACCAAGCGGCTGCTCGAGAGCGGCGAGCACGCGCTGACCGCGGACGACAAGGTGCAGCTGGCGTTCGTGCTGGACGCGTCGTTCCGGCTCGCGCCGGCCACGGCCGGGATCCTGCTCTCGGCGTTCGAGACGGCCGGCGGCTACGGCGTGCTCGCCGGCTGGGTCGAGGCCGCGAGCGCCGTGGCCGACGACGCGCACAAGGCGCTCGCGCAGCTGCTGCTCCACTGCCTCGCGCGCCACCGGCCCGTGCTGCCCTACAGCCGCAAGTCCACGCTCCAGCGGCTCAAGGCTGCGCTGCCCGGCGTCGCCGGCCGCAAGACCAAGACGCTGCTCAAGGAAGTGATCGAAAAGTACAAGGCATAAGACCGCCGCCGCTATATATGTGACGTGTGCACACTGGATATTCGTAGTGCGGACGCGCGTCCGCTATTCTTATGCCCTCCCCCTTCCGCGCTCGCATCCCGGCGGCCACACTGGCCCGCTCTCGCGCATTCCTGCTTCGTAGACGACCTCTCTGGACGCATGCAGGGCCTGCTGGACCACCTCGAGCCGGCGCCGCACGGCCACCTCTCGCTCGCGCGGCGGCCGCCCGTGTGGACGCGGCGCTTTGTGAGACTCAACGCCGGCGTCCGGACGCTCGAGCTGTTCGCGGACGCCTCGCAGCAGCAGCGCGTCGCGCGGCTCGAGCTCGCGGGCGCCGAGATCGCGTCGGCCGACGAGCTCGGCGAGCTGCTCCTGGGCCAAAGCGCCGCGATCCCCGTCCAGCACACGCGCCGCTTCGTGTTCCGCGTCGCAGTCCCCGACACCAAGCACAAGCACAAGAAGGAGCTCCACTACCTGTGCGCCGAGCAGCCGCCGGCCGACGAGGACAGCCGTGTGGACGCGGCCGCGAGCCGCGCGTGCCTGGCCGCGTGGCTGAGCGCGCTGCGCACCGCCGCAGCCAGTGGCGGCTCGCCCACCGCGGTCGCGCCGATGCTCGACATGCGCGACGTCCACGCCAAGCTCGCGGCGTTCGCCGAGCAGCTCTTCGTCTCGAGCCACGTGGCTGCGCGCCACGCGGCGCCCAACGGCGACCCGCACAAGCCCGGCCAGTACGAGCTCACGTGCGTGGCGTGGACGCTCGTGCGCGAGGACGCGCGGCAGGTGCTCGAGTACGCGTGCGAGTGGCGCGTGGCCAAGACGTCGGCCCAGCTGCGCGACTTTGACGCGCAGCTGCGGCTGCGTGGCGTCGGCGACCACGACGGCCTTCGCGACCTCGCGCTGCCGTCGTTCCAGGGCGTGCGCGCATTCCTCCACCATGCGCGCCACCACGACGCCGACGAGGACGCGCGCCGCGCTGCTCTCGTGGACGTCTACTGGCAGAAGCTACTCTCCCTGCCGGCCTTCTCGGTCTTTGGCGGCGATGGCGCCGCGATGCTGGACCTCTTCCTCGAGCTCTCGCCGCACCTGGGAGGCTTCAAGAAGATCGAGGCTGCCAGCGGCCAGAGCCTCCAGCTGGGCAAGAAACGCGTCGTGCCCTGGCGTGAGCGCGAGACGTTCGAGCAGCTCTTCAACGTCCACCAAGAGATGGTGCGCGCGGACGAGGAGAAGAAGGCACGCCAGTCGCCGCGCCGCCACCATGCGTCAGAGTCGCGCCAACGCATCAGTGGTAGTCATCGTCATCGACGCACGAGCGACAAGCACGTGGCGGACGAGACGCCGCTCGAGGAGGATGCCACTGCTCTTGCCCCGCCAGTTGAGCTCGTGGCGCCGGCCGAACCAGTGCGATTCTCTTGTTTTTCTTGCGTATCGGAGACCTTGTTGTGTGGGTCTGACGTCTGTTTTGCTGTGCTGGGCGCAGGTCGATTCGGTCCACGAGCGCATCGCGCGCATCGGCCACAAGCTGCTCGTCGAGGCCTTCACCACGCCTGCGGCGGTCGCGCGCGTCGAGTCCTAAGCCATGATATATCATAAAAACCATCCCTTCCCGCCTCTCTCCCTCCGCTCCGCCTCACAAACATCCACGCATCCATCACAAATGGTGCTATGAAATTACCCTTCAAAGCCCTCGTCATCGTACAGCTCGGCGCTCGGGTCGTCTTCCTCGTCTCCCTCCTCCTGTTCATCCCCGCCGTACCGCTTCCAAAGTTGCTCATTCGCCTCGGCGTCCTGCTGATGAGTGTGCTCCGTCGCCTCGTCATCCCTCCGCGCCAGCATCGCCTCGCCGTTCGCCAATGCCTGGCGCGCCGCGTCCAGCGCCGCGCTCACCAGCGCGTGGCCCTGCAGCGCCTCACTGTCGCTTGGCGGCGTTTCACTCGGCTTGTCGCGTCCGGCCGATGGGATTCGCGCGCGTAACTTCTCCACAAGACGGCTGCTGCGGTCGGCTGATCCAACCGGACGGATCGGAGCTGTACGGTTGTCCGAGGAGGAGCTTTTAGTGGCGGTGGCCTTGGAGGCGGCCTCAGCCATGCTGCTCTCCTTGCCTGGTCCAGCTGTGACGCGCGCGTGGCGACTCGCCTTTTTCGAGATGCCGCCACGCGTCGTGTCCTCGTGGTCGTCGAGAGGCCCACCGAGCTCCTGCAGCATGGCCAGCGCCGCGCGGTGCTCCTCCTTCAGATCCGACAGCGAGACGCCGTTCCGGATCTTGACCTCGCTGGTCGCGATCATCGTCTTGGTGCGGGGCTTGCGGGCCATAACAAGGGGTCCGCTAGCCGAGTCGGCATCGCCAGTAGCGGCGCCTGTAGTGGCCGGCTGCTTCTTGACCACACCACCCGCAGAACTCTTGTCCTTGGCTTTCGCTGGTTTACCCGGCAGGATCTCCTTCCGCCCAGCGGCCGTCTTGCTCTTCGCCTCGTGGGTGGCCTTCGTATCCACGTCCTCGTCGACCTCGGGGCCTCGTGGCGCTTTTCCATCCTCCTTCTCGCGGTTTGACTTGATCATACTCTTGAGCTTGGCGAACTTGTGCGCGAGATCCAGTTCCAGCGGCGGCACAACGCTGTCGCGGTCGTGCTCGCTGTCGTGGTTGTTGTTGTTCGTCGATAGCGCGGATGCCGACGCCGACGGAGTCTTGTGGCTGAAACCCGGCGACGGCACATGTGGCTCGTGCTCCTCGTCCATCGGGTACTCATCGTCGTCGTCGTTGTGGTCGTGATCATCATCGTGTTCGAGTTCCTCTAGCAGTTCCATGGCGTTACGGTCGGCGCTCGACGGGACGATGCCAGCGCGCCGCGGCGCGTGGAGGTCGCTGTCGCTGCGATTTCCCCCGAGACCGCTGAGACCTCGAAAGCTGGACGCCGAAGACAACGTGCCCGAGGATGAGGATGCCGCCGTGGGGAGCCGCGACTCGGAGCGGCTCATGAGGCGCTCGCTGCGGTCCGAGTTGCCGCTGCTCAACGGCGGCAGCCGCCGCTCGCTGCTCTTGCTGCTCGTGGTGGCTGTGCGACGGCCCGATTCGCGGTCCTTGGCGGCCGCCGGGTACCGCGCGTCGTGCTCGGCGAACGCCTGCACGTTGGACGCTGGGTGGAAGAGCCCGTCAGCCGCGGCGTGGACGTCGAAGCTGTCGAAGATGGACTTGGGGCGCGCGGCTTGCGGGAGGAACTCGTTGTAGAACGAATGGTTGTTACTGCCGGTGGCGCTGCCTGCGCCGCCCGTAGCACGGAGCGTGTGCCCGCTGCTGTAGCTGCTGTGGCCGTCGTTGTTGTTGTTGCCACCGCCGAGATCGAACTCGCGCTGGTGCAGCCGGGATGATGGGCGCTCGTCGTGGGCATCAGACGCCTTCTTTTTCTTTAGCGCTGCAAACACACGATCCGTCAGTTCTTCATCCGTACGAACCACCAAATGATCGAGATAGCAGGCGCGCGTGACTTACTCTTGAGCTTGTGCTCCACGGCTGGGTTCAGCTGGTTCGACACGGTCGACTTGACGCTTGTGAGGCGTTTGACGCGGGAGGCCTCGGCCTTGGCCCTGCTCCCCAAACACACCATCATTCGTGAGTTAGGCGAATTACTCGCAGCCCTCAAAGCAACCAGCTCGCATGGGGAAACTCACATCATGACGGTGTCAACGCGCTTGTTCTTGCGCGGGTCCGCCCAGTTGAACTCCATGGCCGCTCTACTCGGGTCCTTCTCCGCGCTTTCAATGCCGCACGCACAAACGATCGCTGTCGCTGTCGGTCAGCGTTGATGTGGGACGCCGGAAAGAGCCCAATAGCTAAGAATACGTGCACTGCGCCAAACTGCCACGCTCGATGCCGAAACTGGGACACCTACACGCAAACGGACACCGCCACTCCCACCAACCTCACCTCCGCCGCGCATCACTCACGTATCCTTTGGCCTTCAAATGCGTCCATTGATTCATCTCGCATATCCTGGTTACTCGCCATTGCCCATGGGCATGTCCTCGTTCGCACCGTCCCCGGCTGCTGCTGGTGCACTTGTGGATTCGAAGACCGTAGACGCTGGATGCTCCATCTCCACCTCCATCGCGGCATCGCCTTCGTCCTCCGTGGAAAAGTCCACGTCGACCACCAAGCGACGCGGCGATGACGGCGTCAACCCGTCCTCAACCGAGCTAGGCGCACCCGGCGCCACGCCCTTGGGACCGCTGGAGCGGATCCGTGACTGGCTCCAGTCGGGCACGACGCCGTGGTGACCGTAGTCGAAGAAGAGCTCCTCGCCGGCCACGATTGCGCGCTTGGCGTAGAGCCCGATGCGGTGGTCGCCGCGCACGAGCATGATCCGCGCGGCGCAGTTGGGATCGACCGACGCGTGGTTCGCAAACTTGCTCTTGTTGCCCTTGCGCGCGGCGTCCACCACTGCGTCTTCGTTCAGGTCGAACAAAAAGCTCACGGCGTTGCGGTCGTACACGTTACCGCGCCGCTCGGCCTCGTCCTGGCTCAGTAGCTCGCCCGTGTACTCGTAGATGAACTCGCCCGCAGCGATCGGCTCGCGCGCGAACGCGCCCCAGCCGTGGGTCGTGGACTCAGCAACACCCACGCGGCGGTGTGCGCCGCGCAGGATGCTCGTGTTGGCGCACACGCGCTTCTTGTTGACGCCAGGGGCCCTGGCGCACACGCTAGCACCGTCGGCCAGCGCGAGCAACGGCACCTCGCAGGCGCCGCACGAGCGGCACACGTCCGGGTCGCATTCGCGGCCGGCAAAGAAGCATGGGCAAGCAGCCGTGCGGCACGCACCCGGCGCACAGCGGCAGCCTGGGAACCGATTCGCGCAGTCGGGTGGGCACGCGCAGGCCGCCTCGCAAAAGTGGTCGCGTCGCATGCACGCGCAATCGTTGGCGTTGCAGCCACCGCTGCCAGGCACGTGGTGGCACGGCACGTACTGGTGGTTCGAGCCGCGGTCCTTCATGCGCTGGAATCGCGTGCGCCGCAAGTGCTCCTGCGTGTTGCCGCGCACCGACGCGACGCCGTGGGGCTCGGTTGAGCCATGACCATGGCCGACGAGCGCGCGCAGCGCGGCCTGCGCAGCCGCCAGCTCGTCCTGGGTCTCGCGCGCGTGCTGGAGCTTGGTGAGCTCCACGTGAACCTGTCGGCAGCGCTTGGTCCCGAGCAAATGCGCGAGCACGCACGCGCTGCGCTGTGCACCTATCTTACGCTCTGCCACACATACCAACTGCCGCTCGCGCGGCGTCCACGGCGTATCCGTCGTGTCGTCGTCCCACTTGTCTGTCGTCTTGTAGCACCACGGCGAACACCCCTCCGCAACAGCAATCCGGGCGTCATCGCCGTTGCTGGTGGCCGTATCTTGTTGTGACGGCGGCGAGAGCAGCATCGCCGCGCGCCGCGCCGTCGTGATTGAACGATACAGCGCGTCGAGGCCAAAATACTCGCTCGCGTCGGCGTGCGGGTCTCGCTTGGACGAGCCGCCGCCGTTGGACGCTGAGCGGCGGCGCTGCTGATGCTTCTTGCTGTTTTGGTTGGTCGTCTGCGTCACGAGGAGCGTCGTGGCCTTGGTGACCGCGGCTGTTACGGACCGCACAGACCGACGCACCTCTGTCGCCGTCTCCATCTCCACGTCCTTGTCCTGCGCACTCCCACAGTCGTCTTCGGGCGGAGGCAGCTCCGCCGGCTCGGCAGCCTCGTCGTTCTGGGCCGCGTCTTCCGTTTCGCTGAGCGGCTCCAGCACGCCTCGCAGCGACGTCTTGACCGTCGGGTAGATTGGGTCTACGCGTGTCGTGGCGCGCGGCTGATGGATGCCGTGGAGCTGGCAGTTGTACACGTAGCAGCGACGGCAAAACATGGCGCGGAAGCCCACGAGCAGCGCATCGGTGGCGTCATCCTCCTCGTTCCCGGCGTCTCGGCACTCGCGCGTGACCGCCACGGTCTCGTCGCCCACGGCGCCGCGCAGCCGCTGCGTGAGCGTCCCCTCGTCCCCCTCTCGTCTTCGCTTGTTGTACTTGGTATCCCGCGAGGCTGCAAGCGCCTGTGCGACGCGCGCCTTGGCCTCGCGCACTTCCAGCGCCCGGTAGTCCGCCAGCGGCTGCGCGGCCCACGCGTGCGCGCGCAACGCCTCGAACACGCGCGCGTCGCGCCCGGCGGCGCCCACGACGTAGCGCAGCACGAGCTCGCGGCGGTCGTCGTCCAGCGCCGAGAGCGCCGCGGCCGGGAACACATCGGACGCGCTGGCTGGCGGCGCCTCCGAAGGGGCCTCACCCGCGGGCGGCTTGGAGAACACAGGTACCGTGCGGATGATCGGGTCGTCGTCCACGGGCAGCGTGGCGCGCACGCCGATGCAGGTCGTCGAGCGGCTCAGGTACGGCAGCTGCGGCAGCCGCACGAGCGACTCGGTGGGCCACACGCTGCGCTCGCGTACCCTGTTGTCTGTCTTTCCCAGCACGTACGTGGGCAGCGCGGCGTCGAGATCGTCGTCTGCGCCCAGCGGCCGCGCCGGGAGGTTGTCGCGCTGCATGGCGGCGACGGCGCGCTCGAGCGGCGAGTACTGGTCGTTGGCAGCCGCCACGTGCGCGAGGCAGTGCGCCATGGCGGCCTGGCGCGCCGCTGGCAGCTGCGCGAGACACGCGCGCACGCTTTGCCGCGTGGTCGAGAGCACGTGTGCGGCGCGCGCGGCGTGGCAGCGGCGCACGAGCGGCTCCGCCTCGGCCAGCAGCACTGCCACGGTCGTCTTGACGTGCTCCATTGATGGCAGCGCGTGGTCGTCCGCGGTGCCATGGCACGCCGTGGCACGGGGAATGGCGCACTTGGCGGCGACGTCGGCGTCGTACGATTCGAGCGGGCGGTCCAGCGCGGTGGCGAATGGCACCAGCGTGGCGAGCGGCAGCAGGTTGGCAGGCGGCGGCGCGCCGTGGCGCAACTGGGTGCGGCGCCACGCGGTCGAGTGGACCGCCGCGGCCAGCGCCGCGTCCGACGGCCGCGTGAACCGCAGCGAGCGCGGGCCACTGCCGTCCAGCGCCATCGACGGCAGCGCCGGCCACGCGGCCTCCTCCTCGCCCATGGCAGAAAGCGTGGGGGACAGCGCCTCGCGGCGGCGCTGCTGGCGCGCCGAGCGCCGCTCCTCCGCGCGGGTCCGCTTGGAGGAGGACCCAGAGGAGGCGGAGGACGAGCGCGCTCCTCCTCCTCCTCCGCCTCCTCCGGCTCCGCTGGGCGGACGCGCGCGCTTCTCGCCCTTGCGGAACTGGGTCTGCTGCGCGTGCTTGAGCTTGGCCATGGCCACGTCCTCCTCCTGGAGCTGTGCGTACCGCACGGGCTCCACGGTGCGGCGCCGCCGAGAGGACGACGCGTCCGCCGCCGGCTTGGCCGCCACGGAGCGGGTGGACCGCCGCGGACGCTCCTC
The DNA here is from genome assembly GCA_027475725.1 of Pythium rhizo-oryzae. Lineage (NCBI taxonomy): Eukaryota > Oomycota > Peronosporomycetes > Pythiales > Pythiaceae > Pythium > Pythium rhizo-oryzae. The sequence goes on along the minus strand of JAMFLL010001706.1, from coordinate 2,976 downwards.
CGCCTCTTCCTCCTCCGTCTCCTCCATCACGATCTCCGTCCGCTCCGCCACCACCTCCTCCATCTCCTCCTCCTCCTCGATCACGATGATAGACCGTCGGCCCGCCATCGCCCAACTCTCGGTTAGACGCTTGGTGCCCTCCGACTGCAGCAACATAAGCGACCGGGGGTTAGAGCGCTCGTCTATCCGCACGCGTGAGGGGAAGGACCGTCGTACCGCACGCGGACCTCCGTGTCCTCAGTGATCTTGACGGTTTGTTGGTTTTTGTTGGCGTCCCACGCATGCAAACGCAAAGCGCGGGAAGTTATCATACCGGTTACACGTTCGAAAATGAGTTGGTTCGAATGGACAGCTCCAGTACCGGTTCCTCGACCGGTTTCCAACCGTCGCGTGTGTCAAACAACCAGAACCAGAGCGAAGGAAGTGCGCGGATAGACCAATCAGAGCGCCTTCGTTGGGAAGGGGGATGATGTTCAGCTGCATTCCCCACAACAGCGAGCCCAACGACCGACGGAAATGTGGCTGCGCCATGGAGCACTACGTGTAGCCCGCGCGGCGCACGGCCCGTCGTCCGCGCTGTTCGTGCGAAGCTGCGCCACCGCGCGCACGGCCCCGCGGCTGCGGCTCGTGTCGGGCGCGTGTGACATCCCGCACCCGCAGAAGCGCGCGACCGGCGGCGAGGACGCGTGGTTCATCTGTTCCAACACCGTGGGCGTCGCCGACGGCGTCGGCGGCTGGGCGCGCAAGGTTTGTGCTATGGACTGTGGTGGCGTGTAGCCCGGGTGGAAGTGTGGTCCGCTTACCACCTATGGTCTGGTTTAGGGTGTGGACTCGGGCGAGTACTCGCGCACGCTCATGAACTCGGCGCACTCGGTCGTGGGTAAGGCCGTGCCGACCAAGGAGAGCTTACCGACGCCGCTGGAAGTGCTCCGCTACGCGCATAGCAAGGCCAAGGTACGATTGCCCTCGTGATCCCTGCGTAGCATGAGTGCCGTCCTGATTTTTGCGTTGCTTGGTGCGTACAGTGCCCCGGAAGCTCGACGGCGTGCATCGTTCAGTTGGAGGGTGCGTGCTGCGCTGGATAAAAGGCGTCAAGATTGGCATGCGTGCGCGTGAACACTGATCACATGCGACTGTCCCCATAGACTCGGCGCTGAGAGCGATTAACCTCGGCGACTCGGGCTTTCTTGTGTGCCGGCGATCGGTAGACGAGAAGGAAGGCGGCGAGCTCAAGTGGCGGGTGGTGTACGAAGCCCCGCACCAGTGCCACTACTTCAACTGCCCCTACCAGCTCGGCCATCAGAACGGCGACCTGGTACGTGCCTACATTTACAGCGCATTTGCTGCTGGTGATGTGCGGACAGAACTCTTCCTCTCATCTTCGTACTTGCGTCCTCATGTGAATAGCCTGAGAACGGGCAGCTCATCGACTTGGAGACGCAAGAGGGCGACTTGATCGTACTGGGCACAGATGGACTGTACGTACTCAGTCTTTGCGCGGCGACTCGCTGACTCCTCGCTCACGTCAAGATTCATGCGCTGACCATAACTATGCTCTTTGCCAATGCGCATGAAGATTCGATAACCTGTTCCCGGCACAGATCACGACGCTGCTGGACACGGTGCTGCCCTCCACGCCCGAGGGCGACGCCGAGAGCATGGAGAAGGTGGCGTCCTGCATCGCGCATACGGCCCACAAGACGGCCAAGGGCACGCGGAATCGCACGCCGTTTGCACTAGCGGCGCAGTTGGCCGGCTACGAGTACCTCGGGGGCAAGATGGACGACATCACCGTCATTGCGAGTCTCGTCGCACCGGCGACGCCGATTGCGTAGAAGAAATATCGAACAGCAATTCAACAGGAACTCTTTACAGTTTGTGGATGGTGCTGGACAACTCTGGACGCACCAGAGCGATCATGCGGCGGTGTCCGCGCGGCTGACAGACATTTCCACGATCCAGAGATGATCGAAGGATCGAAGGCTTGGCGAGAGGTATCCGCAGCCCCACGAAAAAAGGCCTCGTCGCTTCATCAGGCGGAAGTGCAGACGAGGAAGAAGCGCGGATCAAAGTTGACGAGCCACCAGGGTGAACCCATCTGGCCACCACGTTGGCGCGCGCCAAAACCGCGCGAACGCGGTGGCGCGCCTCTTCAAAATCCAATCACCGCCGCGGATGCGTGATCCGGGTCAACTGGAACCTCCAGCATCGCATACTCGCGGGCGTTGCGGAAAGCCGAGGTATCGTTACACATGCTCCTCCCATGCAGACTGGATCTGCCGCCAGTGACGCTCTCCGCGGCTTCTCCACAGCGCATGCGAAAGAGAGCGCTGGCAGAGTGGACGCCACGGGACCATGTGGCGTCCTCTTCCGCGCCTTCAATTTCCAGACTCTCTGCCTTGGAGGCTGCGTGATGAACCGAGCCAGATTCTGGGCACCCCGTATCACCGGGTCCCAAACGTGCAGATTGCCGCAACGTTCAGCAACCTGGGCCTTCTCATACCTGTATGAACTTATATTGAGCCCCGTCTTTGACGAGGGTTATGGTAGGCGCAAGGGTTACAGTGTCATTTGAATCCATATGAGTATTGATGCGCTACGGTACTGAACGTAATTTACGGTTTCTTGGGGCCTAAGTTGGTTTTGTTTCTCGCCCTTTGCGCCTTTACGGTGCGATTTATTTGAACTGCCGCTTCTTTTTGCTCTGTCGACTGTCGTATTTTACGTAATTTTGAGGTTCTCAGTCCCCCGTTCCCACAACTGAACGACTTCCCCCTGGCCAAACTCTCGGGTCGTGCTTCTGCGAGCAAACAACAGCTCCAACGATCCCTCTGGCCAACATTACAGTACAGTCTACTGGCTCTCCCGCCGACAGCAGGGGCGATTCTCTCCCCCAGGCTCCAAAACCAACTCGACGCGTCCATCCGGAGACCCACCTGCTGGGTTTCCAGAGTCCAGTCCAGCGCTTCCAGGCAG
>JAMFLL010001705.1:0-13810 GCA_027475725.1 Pythium rhizo-oryzae | reverse complement strand
GTGAAAATGGGAAATGGGGCGGGACATGTGTGTTGTGTGGTCTGTCGATTTTGTGGCATGTTGTGGAGGACCGTGGCGGCGCGTGGGTGGTTTGTGCGCATGGGCGTGGTGTTTGTGAGTGGTTGTTGCGGTGTATTTCCTGGCATCTTATATGTCGCCGAGTGGTTGTGTCTGGACCGGCAGTGTGTGTGGGAGTTTGTGTGTGAAAATGGGAAATGGGGCGGGACATGTGTGTTGTGTGGTCTGTCGATTTTGTGGCATGTTGTGGAGGACCGTGGCGGCGCGTGGGTGGTTTGTGCGCATGGGCGTGGTGTTTGTGAGTGGTTGTTGCGGTGTATTTCCTGGCATCTTATATGTCGCCGAGTGGTTGTGTCTGGACCGGCAGTGTGTGTGGGAGTTTGTGTGTGAAAATGGGAAATGGGGCGGGACATGTGTGTTGTGTGGTCTGTCGATTTTGTGGCATGTTGTGGAGGACCGTGGCGGCGCGTGGGTGGTTTGCGCGCATGGGCGTGGTGTTTGTGAGTGGTTGTTGCGGTGTATTTCCTGGCATCTTATATGTCGCCGAGTGGTTGTGTCTGGACCGGCAGTGTGTGTGGGAGTTTGTGTGTGAAAATGGGAAATGGGGCGGGACATGTGTGTTGTGTGGTCTGTCGATTTTGTGGCATGTTGTGGAGGACCGTGGCGGCGCGTGGGTGGTTTGCGCGCATGGGCGTGGTGTTTGTGAGTGGTTGTTGCGGTGTATTTCCTGGCATCTTATATGTCGCCGTGTTGTTGTGCTAATGAGTCGTTCGAATTTGGTATTCTTTATTGTCTGGGTTATTGACAGGAACGTATCGAAGCTAAAACAATTTGTATTTTCTAGAATACAGAAATTGTCGGATTGTGGTGAAATGGTGAGTTTAAATCCTGTTTTTTTGTTTTTTCTGGGTTGACACCACACCTTCCAAAACTCAATCGTAGTCTACTGAAAGGCGGCCTGGCCTTGAATATCTGAAGTTAGTGCATTTTGTCTCTCAGTTTCACGTGCTATCTGTTTGTCGTTCCTAGAAACCCAAATACGATGCGTGTTGTGAGGCTCACCTCCCCATGTACTTAGTACTTGTATCAGAGTAGTTCGGTTATTGGCTTCCAATTTATTGTCATCGTCAATCTCGGCCTTGCACCTAACACGGTGATCTGAACAATAATTGGGCAGACCTCACAGCAGGAATGTACATAAGCGGGACAGCTACAGGATTCGTTCGTTTTTTGTGCCTTTTTGTTGAAGTTTGTATATGCAAATCGCAACGTACATGGTTCAGCTCCACACACACCAAATTCTACTCTCGCTCAAAGCTGGTGTCGTTGCGCATATACAAGAACCAAGTATGTTGTTTCGTGGCTTTTGCCGCCCTTTGCTCACCCCGCGCTTTCTCAGCGAAGGACAAGTGGGCGGCGCCGCAGAACCGCCGAGCGCACTGCTCGACAAATCCCCGCGCAACGCCGCTGCGTCGGCACTCCAGAAAACGCAGCAACGCCCTAGAACGACGCAATGGCGCCAAATCAACCTGCGTGCGGTGACCTCGTGGGTGGACAGCCGGGAAGGAGGCCTACCGGCATCGTCGTTGGCCAGGCACTCGGGGTGACCACGGGAAGCGCGCGTGTCGCGCCGTGCGCCGCGCGCCATCCCACCGCAGTGCTCTCGAGACCGCTTGCGCGTACGTGGAGGCCTCAGAGCCCGCAAGTCCCGGTCGTCGTGTCGCCAAACAAGCCAACCCCCGTGGCTTCACCACAACCTCCAACCACGCGAGCTGTCCGACGTGCGGTTTTGCCGCGGCGTCACGTGGCATCTAGCACCACCCAGCAGCAGAAGTCCACAGCAGCCATCACACCACGCGACGTCAGCAGCGCAAATCATCCCGCGGCGGCCGCTGCCTCCCCGAGCTGGCTCAACGTCTCGACGACTGGAGTGATCAAGCGTGAGCCACACACCATCGAAGCCGTGGCGACAGAAACGATTTCCGGCTCGAGCGACGCAAAGACCCCTACGGCGAGCGCGATCGATGACCCTGTCGCGGAGAAAGCAGCCCCCCAAGCAACGAGTGACGCAAATGAAGAGCGGAAGAGGGCGATAGAGCTCGAAGATGCCATCGACACGACAGCCCAGGCTTCAGTATTCAAACGCCACATTACGGAGGAAGTCTTGCGCGCGTACAGCGCACCTAGCAAGGCGAAGTTCCTTCAGCTCGCACAGTCGATCCCTCGAACTGTCGTGTACAGTCGCGATTCGCATCAACGCCGACTCAGTCCCCATGATTCCCCGACCCCCGCGAGCAGCGGGTGGACGGTCCACCTCAAACGTGAGGCGTTTGGACGAATCCGCAATTTCCTATGGAGTCGCCTGGACGTCGGACTCGAGATCCAACGCGCGGTTCTCCGAAGGCATCTGGAAGCCCGAGACAACCGACAGGGGCTGTTTATCTTTGGCTCGTCGCCGCAATCGACGTCGCTGATTATCCGCTCGCTGCTTCGAGCTCTCGACCGCGAGCTGTCAGTGGAGACCGACTATTACCACGTCAAGGGGCACCTCTACAGCACGCCGCACGACCTGTACGATGCCATTCGACACCAAATGCGCGGAGCGTGGAAGCTCCCACAGTGGCGAAACGTGGCGACAGCTTTGACTGACACGAAGTCGCTACCTGTGGCCTTCACATCAACAACAAGGTGCGTTTCTTTGTTTTAGAATACTAATCGGCAAAATACTGACGCGTTGATGTCACATCTGCAGCGTCCTCGTTGTGGAGAGCATCGATACGCTCGTCAAGACTGTTAATCGAACACAGGCACCACTCGACCGCCTGTTTCGTTTTCTGAATCGACTCGTGCAGACCCGCGGCCTCAAGCTGATCGGTGAGTGGACACCATCGCTCTTCTGCACCACATGATATCTCACAGGGTTATCCTTATTGTTCTATATTTTGGAACTGGAATGCTTAGTCATCGGACACAGTACCCAGACTCTGCAGCGGTTTACTTCGTATTTCGGCGGCTTCATGACCGAGAACGAAGATGAGTACATGCTTCGGCTTCCTCAGTACACGATCGCGACGATCGTCAAACACGTCGAGGCCGTCGCAACGGTGGCACTGAGATCCGTGGATAGCGCAGCTCGACTCGACGACGTTTTTGCGAAGCAGGTGGTCGAGTTTGCGGCACGCAAGGCCGCGAAGGCAGGTCAATGTGAGCTGGATCCCGTGTTGAACCTTCTGCGGTACGCGATGATCCGCATGTTGTGTCAATGCCGCCATGACAAGGACGACTTCGAGACCGACCAATCCAAGTGGAAGCTGCGGTACGAGCACGTCATCGAGGTCTCTACCAAGCTCTTCCAACATGACTTGGTGCACCGTATCCAATGCGTGGGGACCATGACGCAGGTAATTAATTATGTGGCTCATATTTTCTGGCTGCTGGCACACTTACCCCCTTCTGACGACTTGACATGTATCTAGGCTGTTCTCCTTGTGCTTATCGATGCTGGTCCGTGCACAGAAGAGGAACTGTTCCAACATGTGTTCGAACGCCACAAGTCTCATGTGTGGATCTTGATCATCACGTACTTTCGAAGGGAAAAGTTCGACGTCGCACTCGAGCTGCTGCTCAGCGTCCCCGTCGTGAAGGCCCGCGAGATCCGCGTGAACCAAGGAGACAGTTGGCACACCGAGATTCAGTACCAGGCACTCCCGTCGAGACAGCAGTTTATTGAGGCAGCAGGGAAGAAACCGCTGATCAAGCTCATCTTGTGAATGCCCGCCTCACGCACTGCGGGTACAGGAGCTCTGGAAATCTCCGCACACCCACACCCGAAAGCAGCTTGCCGTCGAGCGCACGATGTGCCAGGCTATGCTCTCCTCTGACATTGCTATCGACTAAGCTCCCTGTAGCTCCAACGCTTGTATCGTCCGAGTCTCACATTCCGCAGAGATCGCCTCGAGCGTTGCCTCGAACAACGAACAACGCTGACCGGTACACCGCGACCAATACAGCTGAGTATGGTAGCTGCTGCCTGTTCCAAGGGAGCATGCCAGCGCACCCACTCGTCGGCGAGAACTCTCTGATCCTCCGACAACTGCGTTATGTCCTGGCTTCCCATGAATCATTGCCCTTCCCCTGTCTGTATGAAGAAGCGCGGCAGGTCGTGAACCGATTTGGTTCTGCGCTGCCCGCATGGGTACGATGGGTTCAGCGCTGAACATCATATTCCTACGAGCCTTCGCGCTTCACATGGGACTGCAAACGTGCGCTGATCTCGAGAATTGAGTACGCCGACTGCCCACTACTCACTCGTTCGATAACGAAGAAAGACCATTCGTGCGCACTCGCGAGAAACCCCCATTATTGATTTGCCTAATATACCATTCTTCTCTTACGTACTCGTCGTCGCCCCGACCTACTTCTTAGGAGGACGCGTAGGTTTCTCTTTTCGACGACCCACGACCGACGCGGTCTTCTCCTGGAGCTCCGAGATCTTGCACGGGCGCAGTCCGTCGTTTTCGTCGTCCGAGTCCGAATTCTCGAACTCATCGGCAGATGGCGGCATTGGCCGCAGTAATGACGCCGTGCCGTTGGTTGCGGCAACATTACCGCCAGAGCTGCCTTTCTTGTCGCCGCGCGACGAGGCCTTGACATGCGATGTGTCGTTCGCAGTCTCGGGCTTGGACGTGATGCCGTGGGCGTTCGTGGCAATGTTGTGGATGTCCACGAGCTCGCCAATGCGCTGCTCGATCACGCCGAGCAGCTTCATCATGTTGGCCTCGGTGACGCCATGGGAACTGAGCTGTTGCGAGAAGGCCTCGTCGTTGTGGCCGATCTTGTGGTAGATGTTGAGGGCGCCGGTCTTCATGGCATCGATGGCTTCGGCGGATTCGGCCTGCCGCAGCTCAAAGAACGCGACTTTCTGCTTGGACTTTTCGATTTGGTCCTCGAGCTCCTGCTTAAGCTGTGAGCGGTACGCGTCGCTGTTTGTACCAGAGCCCTTACACGACTCGATAAGCTGTTCGAGCTCATTGTTTTCGATCTCGATGGCCTCCATCTCGGTGTTGAGCTCGTTGATCAGGTTGAACATGGAAAAGTTCTTCTCTTCGGCGGACATGAGCGCCTGTGCGAGCTCGTCAGCGTCGTGGACACCCGTCTTCTTCTTGATCTTGGTGAGACCGTCCTCGGCCGTCTTGAGCCGCTCACTCTGGCGGCGCAGGTCGCTCTCTTTTTCATTAATGAGCCATACGTTCTTCTGTGTCTCGTCGCGCAACTTCACGTCCGGTGTTGAGAGCAGCGAGAACCCGGGGCTGCCCATCGCGCCGTCTCCCAGGCCGGTAACTCGACTGCGCACCGACGGCATGGCCGTTCGGGTCGGGCTTTTTGGGGTGCGCAAACGAGGGATGTCGCGGATGTTGGCGCGATCCAGGTCGAGCATCATCTTCTTTTCTTGCCAGCCGGCCTCAAAGTCGTCGTCGTCCTCCATGACCTGTGAGCGCATCATCTCGGCCTGCCGGTTCGCGCGGTCGCGCGCGTCGAACGCGCTCTGCGTGGCCGCCGCGACCTTGGCGATCTCGCTCTGCTTCTGGTACGTCTCCTTCTCGAGCTTCTCCTGGATTGCTTGCTGCTGCACCTTTTCGCGGCGTAGAGACTGAATGTCGTCGCGTAGCTTCTTGTTGGCATTGCGCTGAGTAGAATCCAAAACAAGCGATAGTGTCAGTGAGTCGTTCTTGGCAGCGCTTCATCTAGATAGGGAACAACACCCGGGCGGCATACGCAACGTACAATCTCGTTATAGCGCGTGAGCACTTTGTCGAGACGGTTCTCGAGCGTGCGCAGCGACTTGACCTCGGACGTGGCGCTCGACGCCTGCAGGTTGGTGGCGTGGCAGAGCCGCTTGCGGGTCTCAAACTGGAGCTCGCGCACGCGCGCGAGGCACAGGTCGAGCTCGTGGCTGCGGCGGCGCTCCATGTCGAGCCGCTTGGCGTAGAAGTCGCCCTGCTGCATGAGCGTGTTGACGCGCTCGCGGAACATGGGGCTCTCGAGCCGCGACGGGCTCAGGGGGATGGCGCTCACATCCGGGGGGAACACGCGCGGCTTGGGCACGGGCGACTGGAAGCGCGCGCTGTCCATCGTCTCGTCTGGGTTGCTTGGAGGTCGCTCCGCGGGTGTGCACCAAGGCCGACCGATCGCGATGGGCGCAAGCGCACACAGCCGCGTTGTGGCGCCATGGCGGCGGTAGGGTGGCCGTGCCGCTCAAAAATAGGAAGCCCCCCAGCTCGTTTCTGATCTCTCTCCCTCGCGCGAGTGGCTATTTGGAAACGATGGCTACGGTCTCCGTTTCTATCATTTCTATAGTCGTCCGTTGATTTGGTTGGTCCGCTGGCTTTGACTGGTGCCGACGATCGGCTTGGCTGGGGCTCGAGACTGAAGCGACACGCGTGAGCGAGAAGCAAGCAATCCAGGAAGACGACCATGGCGAAGCCGGCGGCGAACAAGAAGGCGGCGGCGGCGCCCGCGAAGGCCGCGGGCTCCAAGTACACGAAGGCGGCGGCCAAGCAGCAGGACAAGCGCGCGGCGCCGACCAACAAGGCGCAGCTCTTCGACTCGGACAACGAGGAGGAGGAGGAGGACGACGATGACGAGGAGGCCAGCGACGATGAGGAGATGGAGACGGATGCCGGCTTCTCGGACGCCAACAAGAGCTGGCTTAAGGTGAAGAAGAGCAAGGGCGACGACGAGGATGACGACGACGACGAGGAGGGCGACGACGACGACGAGGAGGACAGCGACGCCGCGGACGACGACGAGTTCGAGCTCGACATCGAGCGCAAGTCGCGCAAGTTGGACGCCGCGGCGGCGCGCGAGGCCGAGGAGGCCGAAGAGGAGATGCGTCTCCACATCGCCAACAACGAGCGCTTCCACTTGCCCACGGAGGAGGACGAGGAGGAGGAGCTCGAGGAGGGCGGCGCGTCGGACCCGGCCGAGGTCTACCAGCGCATCAAGGACGTGATCGAGGTGCTATCACACTTTAAGGAGCGCCGCGAGGAAGGCCGCTCGCGCGTCGAGTACGTGGAGACGCTCTCGCGCGACATCGCCAACTACTTTGGCTACAACCGCGAGCTCATCGACATGTTCATGAAGATGTTTTCGCCGGCCGAGTGCCTCGAGTTCGTCGAGGCCAACGAGCAGCCCCGCCCGCTCGTGATCCGTACGAACACGCTCAAGACGCGCCGCCGCGACCTGGCGACAGCGCTCATCCAGCGTGGCGTGAACCTCGACCCGCTAGCCAAGTGGTCCAAGGTCGGCCTCAAGATCTACGACTCGCCCGTGCCTATCGGTGCCACGCCCGAGTACCTCGCGGGCCACTACATGCTGCAGTCGGCGTCGTCCATCTGCGCGGTCATGGCGCTCGCGCCACAGCTCAACGAGCGCGTGCTCGACATGGCCTGCGCGCCGGGCGGCAAGACGACGTACATTTGCCAGCTCATGAAGAACACGGGCACGGTGATCGCGAACGACCTCAAGAAGCAGCGCCTCAAGGCCACGGTCGCCAACCTGCACCGTCTCGGCGTCAAGAACTGCTCCGTGTCATGCTACGACGGCCGCAAGGTGCCGTCGCTTTTCAAGGGCTTTGACCGCGTGCTGCTCGACGCGCCGTGCACGGGTCTTGGCGTGATCGCGCGCGACCCGTCGATCAAGACCCAGAAGACCGAAAAGGACGTGCTGCGCCTCGCGCACCTCCAGAAGGAGCTGCTGCTCGCGGCCATCGACGCTGTGGACGCGAAGTCGGCCACCGGCGGCTACATCGTTTACTCGACGTGCTCGGTCATGGTCGAGGAGAACGAGTCGGTCGTGGACTATGTGCTCAAGAAGCGCTGCGTGAAGCTCGTGGAGACGGGCCTGGACCACGGCAAGGCCGGCTTCACGCGCTACCAGCAGCAGCGCTTCCACCCGTCGGTCGCGCTCACGCGCCGCTTCTACCCGCACGTGCACAACATGGACGGCTTCTACGTGGCCAAGTTCAAGAAGTACGCCAACACGTTGCCATCTGAGGAGGAGGAGAAGAAGAAGACCAAGGCTGAGAAGGCCGCCGAGGCGGACGAGGCCGAGGAGGAGGCCAGCAAGTCCAAGAAGACCAAGAAGCAGGAGGCCCGCGCCGTCAAGGAGGCTGCGGCCGCGGTTGACGCCGAGGTGGAGGTCGAGGAGGCCAGCGACGCCGAGGACGAGGAGGAGGCGGCGGCCGCCAAGAAGAAGGCCGCCCCGAAGAAGAAGAACGCCAACAACAAGCGACCGGCCGACAACAAGAAGGGCGGCAAGCACGGCGCGCCGAAGCGACGAAAGAACTGAGCAGGGTCCGCAAAATGAACCAACAGCTCGCTTTTTTCACGACCTTCCACCATGGCGTCCGGACCGAGCCCACCACTGCGCGTGCGCGGTGGAGGATGAGAGGAAGGGACGACGCTCGTGATGTCCGCTGCTTCTCTCGCCTCCCCCACGTACCGCCGTTGTGCTCGACCCGGCCGTTATGTTCCCCCGTTTCTTTCCTACTCCCTCACTGATAGATTCTGTAATACACCGCGCACGCCGCGTTTATTTTGTTTTGTCACACACACACATCGTGGTTAAGGGCTCTGAGCACCGGCTCCTCTTCTCTTGGCGTTCGTGTCCCTGCTCAGCACTGGGCACTCACGAAAGACGCACTGTCCGAGGCGCCGGCGTCCACTGTGTGCATCGGAAAGCGGCCCTCACGACACACGTGGTGAGACGCTCGTGACGATTCGCTCCAGATGGATCGTATACGGAACCGCTTAACGTGGGAGAGAAAGAGGGCTGAGCATATATATTGTGAGAAAACTAAGGGCGTCCCGCGAGCCATCATACACGGTGTACGGAATTTCGGTTCAAGTCAATACGTCGGAGCGTGCTTGGGGAGGAAGGGTATTGGGCGATCATTTCTGGCTGCGGGTGCGGGAGGAAGTTGTTGGTTCGAGTGGGGTACGTATGGTACACTGCGTCGTCGTCGTGGCCGTCGGAAGTGTGTGCTTGGAATTGGGGCGGGGATGGCGGCGCATATAGATATCAAAATCGGCAAAAAGCGGGAGGGGAGTCGGGAGAGGTCGCGGGTCTAGTTGGCCTCGGGCGCGGGCGGCTGGGCCTGCTGCACGAGCGCAGCCGTGAGCGGTGTCTCGGTCTTGACAAAGCGGCCTTTGACGCGCGGACGCGCGTTCGCGAGCGTCTTGCGCACGCCGTAGCGCACTTTGTTCTGCGACAGGCGGCGCGCGCGCTTGGCCATGTACTTCCGGAGCAGCTCCTGGCGCGCGCGCGGCGTGTAGATACCGATACATTTAAGCGGCGAGCTGGCGCTGGCGGCCAGACGCAGCGGCGAGACCGCGGGACCGGGCACGTGGTGCACACTGTGGAACAAATCGCAACATGTAAGCAAAGAAACGAGATCCCCTCAGCCGCGACGAACGCACCTCGTGGGGCTCACGTCCAGGTCGTCGTCGCTATGGCGCGAGCGCTTAGTGTTCGTGGCCGAGTCGTCGCGCTCGTCTTCCTCCGACGACGCGTACGACGACGACGACGCGTAGTCGGCGTCGCCCTTGGCGCTGTGGAACGACCGGTCGTGGCGGAACACCGCGGCGGTGGGCGACTCGAGCCGCGCGGCGTCGGCGGCCGCGCGCTGCCACTCGAGCACGACGCTCAGGAAGAGCTCCTGCGAGCTGCGGTGCGCGCGCGACATCTACCAGAGAAAATCAACCCATGTTAAACAACGGCACGTTCCATACCGGGACCATGCCCCACTCCGTACCTCGGGGGCCTTGTCGGCGCTCGCGTGCGGCTCGCGGTCCTTCTGGAGGCGCGCGAGCAGCTCCAGCACGGCGTCGCGGCTCGCGAGGTCGCGCAGCAGGCGCTTGCCGTCGCTCATGGCCGAAGCGGCGGGCGCCGGCAAGCGCGCCGAGCTCTTGAACGCGAGCAGCTCCTCGGGCCCGCGCAGCAGCGGCGACGCCGAGGTCTCGCGCAGGCGTTTGCGCGACAGCAGCATATAGACGGCGGAGGTGGCGGAGATGGCGGAGGAGATGGCGGAGGAGGAGATACTGGGCGAGGGATGGCGGGGGGCCGGCAATGGCGGTGGCGCTTCAGAGTGCGCGGGAATGGGTTCCCCTTCAGCCATTCCCGGGGCCCGAAAGGGGGAGGGAACCTCGGGGCTTTTTGGTTCTGAGGCTGATAAAACCTCGTTGAGGTGTTTTCGAGATGGATGCCTGCGGGTCGCGACATACAAACAACAAGTGAGAGCGAGGGGGCATGAATGAAAAACCTCGTTTTCCTGCGTCCAAGTTGCAGTTGCGGTGGGTTTATTTTTGACTGACTCTCTGTGACAACCCAAGAACGCAATGTGATTGGTGGAAAAGCGTAATCAATCCTTATGATTGGCAGGAATGCGGACAGAACGGGTGACCATCCGTGGCCTTTCAGGGCACCCTGGTGGCTTGGCTCGCCACCTGTGAGCCCCGATTCGTGGCTGGGATGATTAACTAAGTACTTTTGCACTGGTTGCCCTGTTACTCACTCACAAACAGGTCCAAAGGTACTGAGTTAGCCACAGCTGCGCTCCACCAGGTGACCGTTCCCTGACTGACACCTGCGGCACAATGCGGGGACCTGCGACGTCTTCTTGTCTTCTCAGCCCACCGAGCCGACCAGCAACCGCGTTCTGATGTTGCGTCGTTTCGTGGGTCCGGGGGCTCGCCGTCGTGGCCCCTGCATGGCCACCTGCCCGTCTGAACGTTCTGGGAGCAATGGGGAACAATTTGTTCAACACTGTTCCGAACAGCCGTTCGCGCGCAACTGGATGAGCAGCCCATTGAATTAATATCAGGAAGCTAATAGCGGCCTCGAGTCAAGCAGGCCCCCGCGCCAAGCGCGCCCCAGTCCCCAACCGACCGTGTGCTGTTGTTACAGATCGCGCAGGAGCGTCCGACACGACGCGAGGGAGCATCCCGTCGCCGTTCGTCCAATTCAGACGCTCCACAGCACTGGGGTTCCCAGTGCTGTTGAGTCTCAACGTGAGACTCCCCCGCCCCGATGTCACATCATGGGAATCCTTGTGCCCTGTAAATCCAGAGAAACCCAGGGTCTCGCGGCTTTTTGAAGCGCGAGTGCCACGCCACACCCGGATGGAGCCAATCAGCGGCCTGGAAACCCAGCTGGTCGACCAATTGTGCCGATTAGAAACCTCTGGAACCGGATACTAGTACCTCCGAGAACGGTCGGAACCCCAGCCTCGGAGTTGGCGACTGGGGTTCCTCCGTTGCTTGCAAAGCCGAGAGGGAAGATGGACATCTCACGCCCTCTGGACGCGTTGGGCAGCAGACTGGAAACCGAGCGAGCGAGGAGGCCGAGGGACACGCTCTACCGCACAATGTGACGCTAGGCCCATCCCCACCAGGTGGCCGCTGGAAGATGGACCGGGTAGTCAGCGTGCGGCGACCAGTGCGACTCGCAGCCTCGAGGCTCGACTGCCGCCAAGCGCGGCGGCCATTTGCGATTCTTGCTCGAGGCTCACACCTGCGCAGGACCTCATAGACGACCTCACGCCGCTTTCCTAACGAGGCGCGTACTGCACCAGCGTTCCGCGAAACACCATGTGGAGCTTTATGAAGAAGTCGATCGCGTTGGGCGCGGTGGCCGCGGCGCTCAACGTCGGCGGGGCGGACGCCATCACGGTGTTTATCACCAACATGTGCGCCGAGGAGTTTGACCTCTCGCACGTCGGCGAGGGCAGGGTCATCAGCGTCGAACGCTTCGCCCCGGGCAGCACGATGGTCAAGGACCTCCCGATGGAGTCGCACAGCCGCGTGTTCAAGGCCGGCACGGGCGCGCAGGCCACTTGTACGTATCTTCAACTACAGTCTCACCATGAGGGTTGGTCACTAACCGCACCTTTTTTTCTGGGGCTTTGCTTTGGTAGTGGCGGAAATCTCGGTCGGCGGAGGCATGGTGTTTTACGATATCAGCATCATCCCCACGGGCAAAGTTGGGGTACGTGTAGCCACAAACTCGTCTTCAGTCTTCACGCGCTCCTTCTTACCATGTTGTGATTCTATCTCCTTTTAGCCCGGGTTCTGCCCCAATTTTGAAGCTTGCAGGGCCATCACCCAGGGTCACAGCTACAACTACCCGATGCAGATGCTCCCAGCGGTTGGTCCGAGTGACAGGTTCCCGACGTGCACAACGATCAACTGCATGCACGACGGATGCCCGGAGGCGTACCTCTTCCCGAAGGACGACACCAAGACGCGCGTCTGCTCGGGCGAGACGGACCTCACGGTGACGTTCTGTCCCGGCGGCCCTGGTGGCAAGACGCCCGCACCGACGCCGCCACCGACGACGCCCGCCCCGACGACGCCGGCCCCGACGACCCCCGAGCCCACGACCCCGGAGCCCACGACGCTGGCGCCGGCCGTCAATGAGAGCAGCGTGCTGGACGGAGGCTTCCTCGGCGGTAGCGGATCCGGCAACGCCGCGCTCGGTGACGTGGGTGAGGACCGTAGCCTCGACCTCGAGACGGCAGCTCCGACTGAGGCCCCTGCCCCGACCACTGAGGCCGTCTCTGTCGCCGGCGCACCGCAGCCCGCGGTCCAGGAGGTGACGACCAAGTCGTCGGGCGAGAGCTCGACTGGTGCCGGCTTCTACGTGTTGCTTTCGGTTGGCGCTGCCGCCATGGTCGCCGGCTCGGCGATCTTTGTGATCCGCAAGAAGAAGATGGCGCTCGAGGCGCTCGACGAGAAGACGCCG
This sequence comes from Pythium rhizo-oryzae, assembly GCA_027475725.1. Classification (NCBI taxonomy): domain Eukaryota; phylum Oomycota; class Peronosporomycetes; order Pythiales; family Pythiaceae; genus Pythium; species Pythium rhizo-oryzae. Next base: position 991 of record JAMFLL010001705.1, on the reverse strand, counting down.
CGCCCGACGACGGCCCGCGGTGCGAACGCGTTTGCGCTCTCGACGCCGACAGAAAGCACGGTCCTCTAGACAGCACACCGTCAGCGTCTACTATCGGCCCAGCGGCCGCGTGTTGTCGCGTGTGGTCGCGTGTGGCCATCCAGTTTTGCTTTTCTTTCTCCATATTCGTCGTGCCGATCGGTAGGCAGCGCTTGTGGGTTCGATGCGGAGTCTCTCTGCGTGGTGCGTGTGTACTTGAGAGCTTAATGAGTCATTTTATTTGCTCGCCGCGTCCGTGGGACGTTCAGGTGCCTCCTTCTTCCACACACAGTCTTGGGCGCCGACAAATCGTCCGCCATCGTGTCTGTTTCCTCCCCACGGTCTGTCCGGAGGATGTATCCATTCAGAGAGAACCCGCGACTTTGCGTGCCCCACCCCACCGGCATTCGACAATGGAAACCGTTCTGGGTGAAGGGGAACACTGCTCCGAACAGCCGCTTGCGTGCAACTGGATAAGTTACGCCGCATCAGGAAGTGAATCGGGTGGGAAGGCCTTGCGGCCAGGCAGTACTACGTAGTAGCGCCGAGAAGGCGCGATCTGCGTTTTCCACCTTGGTTTCATGCCCTAGCAAAAAGCCCAGCGTGGATACCACTACTGTACAGATCGTGAAGGAGCGTGTGAGGCGAGAGAGCTTTCCTTCGCAATCGGACACGCTGGATAGCTCGTCGTGTCTTCAGACACTCCTCGTAATTGCTTCCAGACGCTAGTGTCTCCATTCAGAACGGTGGGAAGACTCCAGGATTTCCAGAGAACCCCAGCGTTTCGTGTCTTGAAGTCCGCGTTGGGCAAAGCGGAACCAAATTGTGAGTCACATTAGGTGGTGACTGGCTTTCTTATCGGCTCAATTGGACGAACAAAGCCGCGCTTGCGCGGAAAGCTCTGGATATTTATATCCTTTAAAATATGCATTGAGAGAGGTCACTTCAAGGTGCAGTCCAAAGAACGATCCCC